>JAUUDW010637877.1:0-11031 GCA_032361385.1 Panulirus guttatus
CATAAAAGATAATACATATTAGAGATGAAAACTTTCATGAATCAAATCTATGATGAAAAGACTTCCAAAAATATAACACATCTGACTACATATATCTAACAGTACTCCTGGTGTACCTCTTATGCCTGGCTGCTGAGCAGTTTAAGGGTGGATGCCGCATGTAAGTAATGTTTCACGAAGTCAAGCTGTATGTCGCTTTTTTTTAGAAAATTATGTTCTAGGTAACTGCTTTTATGGAGATATCTTTTTCAAAACATTTGAGAGCATTCCCATATACAGTATACATTGATACAATAAAAGGGGTAATGGAAATATTAATGAAAATACAACCTGACTCATTGTTTACATTATAAGCCAGAGTAACAATTACCCTCTTTTAAGCAGATAAGAGAATTCTTTGACCATATGATCCCTATGGAAAAATAAATTCTTATATTGTAAAAGCTGTAATAAAAAATCATAAGAAAATCTAAAGGAAAGAGAAAATGTCTAATCAAACTATAAAGCTAGAAATGACAATCATAATGAAAAAAGTTTAGTCATCAAAGCGTACAAAAACTTACTTCTGAGAAAATGATGTTTATAAGTGGCACTTCGCTTTGATTATGTTTTCCTTCACTTTAGGATTTGTACTTGTGTTTAACTATATCTTAGGCTATGGTGGCCCTCACAACTCATTACCATCATGGTGTAAGAACAAGTTACCACTAATGAAAGTACCACCCTAAAAATGAACAAATATATATTATCATATTCAATATCTATTCATTATACTTGAACGCCATTTCCTGAGTCAGCAAGGTAGCGTCAGGAAACAAACAAAAAAAGACCCATTAACTCATATACACACATATATGCACACATGCACAAACATGTACATATTCATATCAACATATACATATACATACACATACATAAACATATATACACATGTACATATTCATACTTGCTCACCTTCATCCATTCCTAGCATCACCCCACCCCACAGGAAACAGCATCACCACCACCTGTGACAGCGAGGTAGCACCAGGAACCATGCTAATATAGAAGGAACATAGAAGATAGCCAAGTGAGGATTTTTCCTTCTAAGGCTCATCTGTTCTTGATGCTACCTCACTAATGTGGGAAATGGCGAATATATATGTATGAAATGTTACTCTATTGAATAGAAATAGGCCTTCCTAGTATCTAGTCAACCAAAAATGGAAAGAAGTAATGTAAAACCTCTGCCACAACAATTCTCCAAACTTCCCTACACAAACAAAGATCCCTCAGCACTCTTTGCTTAAAAATAAAGTACAGAAGAAATATTTCCTTACATTAAGAATTAGTCTAAAGCAGTGCAATTACTCACTGAAAAGTCACTCACCAGGATATGATGCAGAGATAGCTCTATCTTCCTCTCTTTCAACAATGATTTTGGCCCCACTAACACGAGACATAATACGAACTGATTCTCCATTCCTACCAATTACTCGACCAACAGCCACCTGAAAAATAATAGTTTTTATTTTTTATTTATGTATATGGGATGTCAACATATGTCATAAAAATTCTTATCATCATGTTCTTGATGAAAAAAATTATCCAATAATCTACTTATCTTTTATACGTCTGTCTATTCATCCAAGGTGGATCATGTGCATAATGAAACACAACTTTTGCGGGCATCAATTTTGCAGAAATTGTCCCTAACCCAAAAGTAAGCAAAAGACAGGAAAGCCCACGTAAGAAGCATTCTAGAATATACGTAACATTAGTTTCCATGGCAATCCCCCCACGATATTGTTTTAATTTGTATAAACTGATGGAGGCGTTTCAGTACTATCCCTACATGATATCAAAAAAAATAATAATGCTGATATGCTTTTCCCACAATTCAAGACAAAACAATCCACAACAATGTGGTTGCTATTTCCATATCTATGAGTATTACAGAGAAACATGGAGGAACACCAAAAAGACAAAATGGTGAAGACTACTGTATACTGATTTTTTGCTTACACATATTGAAAGCATTTGTTAATGGAATGAACTAATAAAGAATGATGTGTTAAAAAATGAGTTTCCATATCAAATCTGTTCAACAAAGAAACAGCAATACATAAGTGAAGGCAACAGACACAGTGGGAACAAAAAATATGAGAAATAGGAAAAGACATCTCTATAAAACAGAGTAGTAAAATGTGTGACATACTAGCAAAGAGGCAACATATGGTCAAAGGACTGATTCATCAATAAAAGAAAAGAGAAAAAGGAGGTACTTCCACCACAGCTGAACAACTGCTTGTAACTTATGTATAATGACATATAAATAAAATCTCCAAACAATTTGACAACTTATCATCTTAAAACACTCTAGCAACAAAGACCATTCAAGAATGTTTAGAGTAATTCTTGAAAAATACTGCACATCAGTCACCCTTACAAATAATGTAAAAGCTGCCCTCTAAATATGCTCTGAAATAAAATCACTGACAAGAAAAGAATGTGTTAAGTTTATTGGCAAGTCAAAGTCAGTCATGGATACTCTACAAAATTTAACAGCTAATCCCTTTTTCAATGACTGCACTTTTCTTAGGCCATATTCACAATGCAGCAATACTTGCTGGAATAAAAATAATTCAGAAACTTCATGCAATCTTCACAAACTTGCTGTTCTCATATTCTCTAAATTCATCTTCTACTACTTTGAACATTCTGTATCCTCCCATCCTTCCCTACTTTACTGCTTTCCTTGTGTATATAGTACTTGCTGAAGCATCCCTGTTTATACTTTGCACAAAAATATAAATATCAAGCTAGCACATAAAGCAAGCATGGAGAAATGGAAGTAGGGATATAACTGAGGTTCAAGAAATACAAGCTAAATACAAGCTAAGGAGTGCAATGCAAAGACAACATCCATAAGCAAGTGAATTTTGTTACAGAAAATGGTACAACAAACACAAATGTTTCATAAAGCAATGTGGATACTTGTAAAAATGGAAGTGTCAGGGATAAATCTTCTTCAAAGTAAAAGTGGAATTAGGAGAGGCTTTGAAACCAGTCAAATTCAAGGTATATTAATAATTATCATCTCTTATTTTTTTTTTCATATTTGTTTACAGTCTCTGCATTAGTAAGGTAGCACCAAAAACAGACAAAGAAAGGCTGCATTTGCTCACATACATTCTCTAACAGTCATATTCAATGCACTGAAACCACCCTATCCACAACCAGATCTCACAGACCTATACTAAATCATTCCAATTCTCTCTACCCCTGCATGCCTTTTACCGCCGTGCATGTTCAGGCCCCGATCACTCATAATCTCTTTCACTCCATCCTTCCATCTCCAATTTGGTATCTCCCTTACTTTTATTAATATCATTAACATCTATCTATCTATCTATATCTCTGATGCCTGTTCCAACTGGAATGCCCTCAAAAGGATGGCCACAGCAATAGTTTCCATAACTAATGAACTCCAGGGCCACTTGTTAGCCCTTAGTGCCTCATCCTTAACAAGCTACTGGCAGAAGGCAAGTCTAGCACAGTGTTTGCAGAGGCTCCTATCTAAAGTTCCTAATGACTACTTCTATCTACTGCTCCAACCTAATGTCCCTCTGCCTTACTAAACCTAACAGCCTTGATTTTATTCACAATTACTTTTAACTTCTTCCTTTCACACATTCTCCCAAACTTAGACACCAACTCCAGCAGTTTCTCACTTGAACCTACCATCAGTACTGTGCCACCATCAAACAACTGACTTGCTTCCAAGACCCTTTCACCCACTACAGATTGCATATTTGCCCCTCTCTCCATGCCCCACACATTCACCTCCCTCACCATCCCATCAATAAACAGATAAAACAGCCATGGAGACATCACATACTCATTCTGCAGACCCACCAAGAACCACTCACCCTCCCCTCTATCTACAAACACAAACACCTTACTCTCTAGATAGAAACTCCTCACTGCTTCTAATAGCTTTCATCCCACATCATATATTCATAACTCCCTCCAAAGAGGATCTCTATCATAAGCTTTCTCCATATCCCTAAAGGCCACTTACAAATCTTGTTTTTTAAGTATTTCTCACAAAAATTCTTCAAATCAAACACTTGCTCCACAGATCCTCTACCACTCCTAAAACCACTATAGTTATGTTTTAATATATGAGAAGTACACTACTTCTCTTCCTTTAAAAATCTCTCTTCTGAATACTTCATCCAAACGACCATCTCCCTAATTTTCCTTATTCCCTTCTGCAGCACACCAGATTTTCTGTAGTACATAACTATTTTACAATTTTCTATCAAAAAACACTTCACTTACTTCTCTCTCACCAGTATCTACAGTTATAAATTCCAAAAATGCATTTTGTCTAATGTTGGTACTGTCTCAAGTGAATACAAGAAGTAACTTAAGAATGAAATGTTGTTGAGAAATATATAAGTCTCAATATAAATCAAGATGACTCTTCCGATTGCCTTTCTCCTTCCCTAAATCCTCCTACCAATAAACAATATTGTTTTTACCCAAATAACTTAATACTTGCTTTCATGTGCCTAAACACCATAATAATTTCACTTCCTTACTAATTCACTGATATGTATTGAGGGTAGAATCTAATGACACTCAAGATTAAGTGTGTGCAGCTGGAGTGGGCCAAAAGATCATATAGAAAAGTGTTGAAATTATTACAGGAAGCCAAATGCAAAAAAAAAAGTTAAAAAATTCTGCATGTTTCTTTCACTTCAACATTCAAGAATACCTGTACCCCTTTTAAACCATTCCTATCCATATCAAGACATGCAGTAATGTATACTTTTAGAGGATGCCTTTTTCAGGAATCTTTAATCTAAGTAACGAAAGAAAATCTGCCTTAAATTATCATTCTTCCTTAGAATTCACTATACTGGTATCTCTCGTGGATGGACTTCAGAGTGTGGTTGACCGAATTATTTTTTTTTTATTTCATGACACAGTTTAAGTAAAAAAACTCACTTAGATGGCTTCAAGCGTGTGGCATCAGCGTTGTTTCCTCCACTGGCTTTCTTGATGTGACTGCCCACAAGACTTTCAGACTGCAATACCAACAGAAGAGTGGTTTAGATGAACAGTACTCTTCATGTTTTGTGAATGTGCATGATAGAACTGACGTCCTTTCATTGTTAAATAACAATTACAGTAATCCCTTGATTTAACAGACCTATAGAGGGGAGGAAGTGTCCGTTAATGCCGAAAGTCCATTACATCAAATGTAACCATTTTTGATACAATATACAGTTCACTCCTCTATCACCTGATGCCATTTTGAATTGTAAGGATTGCATAATTATTTAATACATAAAGTCACAATTCTCTATAAACAACCTGACCGCACGATAGCTTGAGGAAGTCTGAAACCGAAACAAAGTGAGTATACCCCACGCTACCAAAAACAAGTGCGATGTGAAATGCACATGGTGCAGTTTGAGATTTTTTATCTTTAAATTTTTTCAATAATCATTAATTAATGTATAATTATTTGCCTGGTCCATTAAATCCAAAATTCATTTTATCATGGTCCATTAAATCGAGAGTTTACTGTACTAATCTTTTTCAATCCTGATCTCTGTTTCCTGCAGTAGGAAGGTAGTGCCAGAAACAAACAAAGAAAGGCCACATCTGCTGACATCCATTCTCTATATGTCATGTGTAATACACATAAATACAAGCTCTCCCCTACTTACAACCTATGCTACTTATGACCATCTGTACATACAACCGGAAAAATATAAAAAATTATACAAAAATAAAAAAATTATGCTAGGTCGTATGTCTACCAGTGCCAATGGCTGCGTATGTACGATATTAACAGTCAGACAATATCCCAGCATTGTCTACATCACAGCATCTCCCTCAGTTACCATTCAGTAAGTGCATTTTTCAAGTGAATCCAACTAATTTTCGTGCAGGATTAAATCATTTTTGTAATTAACCCCAAAGAAGATGACGAGCAAGAGGAAAAACCCATCACATGTTGATAGATCTGGCAAGAAGCTTCCTCTCCTTTCAGTCGCCTTTTATGACACACAAGGAATACGTGGGAAATATTCTTTCTCCCCTATCCCCAGGGATACCTAAAGAGTCCTATCGTGTAAAATATTTGACAGATACAAAAGTGCTGAGATATAGCAGCAGCTAAAACCAGTACATACCCTAAAAGGCACTTAAAGCCTAAGGTGAGTAAGCTGACTATTATGCCTAATGGTTGCATATATATAGGAAGTACAAATTTAATAGTTTCTTTGAGGGCTGACACTAAATCAATTTGCACCATGAAAAATAACTGAATTTTACACTTACATATACAAAGAAACAAAACAGCAAAATTGTTACTGTAAAAACAAACTGTCAAAAGGTTAAAGAAGGAAGGCATAAAGAAAAAAGACTGGACAACTTATATGATCCTGACAACAGAAAGAATCAAGATGTACTACCTATCTATCTAACTATATCTCTGATGCCAGCTCCCTTCGGGAACTCTCATCAAGGGGATGGCCACAGCATAAAAGTCTCCATTTATCCCTGTCCTCACACACAAGACTTCCTTGCATAAACCATTCAACGTATTCTTCCAGCATTTCTCCATGTTACAGGTGGTCTTTCACGCAAACCCCTCTAATTTTACTATCATACACTCTCCTCGTAAACTCTCAGTCTTGAATTCTTTCCACGTACCCAAACTACCTGAAAGTATTACATTTCACCCACTCTACACTCCACAATTCATTCCCTTTGCATTCCTTGCCATGCTGCATCTCTCATACACCCCTTCATTTCTTTTTATTCCATCTAGTCATACCAAATGCTTCTCTGAAATAGCTCATTTCCAAAGCCTGGATTCTTGACCTCTTTGACTCATTCCATGTCCATGTTTTGGTTGCAATGGTCAGGGTCGGGAGGACTATGCTGTCCTTTCATCCTCCTTCCACTTCCGTACTTACACCTTTACCCTTCATTATTCTATTAAGGGACCCAGTGACTCTTCTACCCTATACTGCCCTCTCCCTTATCTTCCCTTTCATATCATCAGAACAGGTGAAGATGTACTATGTTGTTTGATAACTGATTTGCTTTAAAACTATCTCAGTCGTATCTATATACACTTCAAATTATTCTACATTTAATGAAAAAGCAAAAACCTGTTATCATGAAAACAGAGAACTTACCATAGATCGAGAAGAGGGTTGAAGTAGGATGTTAGTGACAGCTGTATTGTGTGCCATGATGGTAGCAATTGGTGGACGAAGTGCACGCAGATCATGTACAAATACCTGTCCTGTCATGGTACCTAGAGCAATCTGCTGACCACCTGCTAAGAAAGCTGCACTGGTCAGTGGTGCTGAGCTTCGGTGTGTCATTAATGTTCTGAAAATACAATATTGTAGTTAGCCTGTGTTTCTTGGTGCAAAGATTAATAGTGAATTCTTTTTCAGCTTTTTATTAAATTGAATTGTACGTGGCATTTATGGATCTGGAGAAAGCATATGATAAACTTGGGCAGCCTTGTGGAAGATGCTACGAATATATGGAGTAAATGTCAAGTTGTTAAATGAAGTGAGGAATTTTTATCAGTACACCAAGGCAAATATGCATGTAGAAGGGGAAGAGGAAGTGCAGTTCTCAGTGAAGGTAGGCCTGCATCATATATGTGAGATCATAACATAATTGTTTAATCTATCTATGGACAGGGTGGTGAGAGATGTGAATGTATGGCTCTTAAAGCTATGGACAGGTCTATGCCATACTAGGGATCAGATGGGGGGCTGGGAGGATAGGAGATAAATCTGTTGCTGTTTGCAGATGAAACAGCTCTGTGTTACGATCGCAAGAGAAACTCCAGAATCTGGTGAGAGAATTTAGTGGAATGTATGAAAGAAGAAAGTGCAAAATGAATGTGATCAAAAGTAAGGTAATGAGTTGCAGCAGGGAGATGAGACATGAAGGTTTGGGAATCAATCTAAATGGGTAGGACCCAGAGAAAGTGGAGAGCTTTAGAAACATGAGACTGATCTTGGCAGTGGATGGAACCATGGAGGCTGAGGCAAGTCATAATGTTGGAGAGTGTTAAGGTCCTGAGTTCATGACAGCCAGAGAATGGATGTAAGCAAATGAGGCCTTTCTTCTGTTCCTGGTGCTACCTTGGTGACATGGGAAATGGTGAACAAGCAGAAAAGAAAATTCATATCATTTTTATATTTGATTGCCATTTCCTGCATTAGTGAGATAATGCCAAGAACACAACGAAAAGCCGCATTCACTCACATCCATTCTGTAGCTGTCATGTGCAATGCACCAAAACCATTGCCCCTATCCATAACCTGGCCCCACAGACCTTTCCATGATTTACCCCAACTACATCACATGCCCTGGTTCAGCAGCAGCCATATGACTAACTAGTAATGTGAATGGTGTAATCATATTCTGAACATAACATGTTATTAGTTTTCCATAGCTAAATATTAACAAGGGTGATATATCAACTATCCATACTAAAACTTCTTATGTCAAGCTTCTAGCAAAAAATAACCATCAACAAAGTCTCCCATTAATTCATTTCAACTCTGTCGGAATGAGAGCCATTAACCCAAGTTCTTCTTTCATAAAAGTTCACTATTTCCCATGTAACTAAATTAGTGGCCAGAACAGATGACAGAGCCTTAAAGGAAAAAATCCCCATTTGGATCTTTCCTCTGTTCCTGCATTTGGAAAGTATTAAAGGAAGGGAGGACTTCCAGCCCAATGCCCCTGCTTCTCTTAGTTACCTTCAAAGACATGCAGGAGATGCATGGGCAGTTTATTCCTCCTCTATCCACACGGATAAATGACCCAAAGTACCTTGGCTTATTGCTCAGCTCAGAAAGTATATGGTAGAGTGGCAGGGTTTTGAACACAGCTGCAGCATTTATACTGAATGAAAATAAAATAAAAATAGAGAAAAGATGCTACAAGTAAGCAAATAACTTCCTTCTGATTAATCTTTTCTTTCGCTTATTGTAGTAGCTCCAAGAATAATCATGGTCAACTGAACAATCTATTGATTACCATTTACTCCATTCCTCAATCCACGAAGTGGATTAGATAAGTACAACTGAACTAAAAACTATATAAGTAAGAACAGCCTGGCAATATGATACTTACTGTTTTGTATGGACATTATAACAAGCAAACTTCTTGTCATAGCCAACAGATATCATCAACAACTCATTTACAGGCGAGAAAGACACAGAAGCAACTGGTGAGCTGTGAGCACTGTGAAATCTATGGACAATTTTATTGGTATGGGTGTCAAATAAAGCAACAGATCCTCCTTCAGAGCAACATCCCAGCAGGGACTTCTTTACACGGCTATAAACCAAGTCAGTTACAACCTGCAATTATAAAATCATGAATAAGAGAAATTAAGTTTTATTCTCTAAACTTTTTCACATTTAATATCATACTTAGTAGGAAGTGGGTGGTAGGCAGCCAACGACCAGGGAGGTATATTACCAGTACTACCCACCTCAGTATCAGGAGGGTTAGTGACATCTGCTTAGTGAGCCAGCAATTTAGTGTTGTCAAGCTGCACTCTTCTAACTCAGGTAGCTGTCTTTTCTTTCTGCCTCACTAACATGGGGACTACTTGCATTCTGTCCACAAATATACCATCTTACCTTGTTATATGTAACACTTGACAATGCTTAACTCATGTAGCTCATTCTTCGTAACAGTAGATTTTCCTGCCTTTTGGCAAAATGGTAGGAGCAGGGGATTGATGTAGAAGGTAGGAACATTTACACAGGAGCATTAGGTAGTAGTAGTAGGTAGGAGCATTAGATAGTAGTCGTCATTAGGAACATTAGGTAGGGGCCTCTACAAATACTGCGCTAGACTTGCCCTCTGCCAGTGGCCTGTTAAGAGTGAAGCACAAAAGACTAAGAAGCAGCACTGGAGTTCTTTACTTATGGAGATTCTGTTGCTGTGGTCACCCCTTTGAGGGATTTCCAATTGGAACAAGCATCAGAGTTATAGGTTGATAGATAGATAGACATCCCATTTCTCACAAGCTCCTTTTCAGCCATCATCCTTTTCTCTTGACTCCCGCCACTTTCTCTTGTACACTTCCCCTCCTTACCTGTAAACATTCATACATTTCTTTTTTTTCCTCTTTCACTAGCAATTCACCCTCCTCATCTCATAACTCATTACCCTTTATTACATGCCCACATTCCATCTTCTGGATGTCACATACCTGACCTGAACGTGTAAGCACTGCTTCCCTAAATACCTTCCAATCCTCTCTGTCTTAGCATACCGTACATAATTTTGATGGGTAGATACACAGACACACTAAATCATCATTTGTACAAAAATTTGAAAACAGCTTCCCTGAATACCTTTCATTCCTCTCCTACTCCACGTTTCATTTACTCTTACCCTTTGCTGCTCTTTACTCAATCTTTCGAGGTATATTTGCCTGAAGGCCTTTCATCTACAATAATCTTTTCACACTTGTTTGCTGCTACCTGCACAGTGCCAGGAGCAAACGAAGAATGGCATCACTTGCTTGCATCCACACTCCGCTGTCTCTCATTACACAACATAATCATAACAGCCTATCCACAGTCTCTTGCTGTCTTGTATAATGTATCTAAACTAGAGCCTACCATCCACAGCCAAGCCCCAATGGCTTCATTTACCCTTGTTCAGTCAAACAACAACAAACTGCTCCCCATATACAACATCATTCCAATTCATTCCATCCCAAAAATGCATCTCTTCCTTCTCACTATTCAGGATCTGAGAGAAAAATGTATAAATCAAGAGTACTTAATTACCCAAAAGTCGGAAAAGTATTGGTAAGAAGTGGAACACTTACATATAAAAAGGCAAAATCCTTGATGCATCATTACTTTTTCAATTGCTAACCTTTAATGTAGTTGCCCTTGACATATCTAAGGCTTTTGACAGGGTGTGGCATCGGGGTCTCATCTCTAAACTCCCCTCTTT
>JAUUDW010637888.1:0-10466 GCA_032361385.1 Panulirus guttatus
TAAGGAAAGAACACCAGCTGAGGGGGAGGGGGGGAGGAGTCACAGCTAATGATAAAGGTATCTGCGAGAAGCCACAGTATCGGAGGGAGGTCACAGTGTCTGAGGGATGCCACCCTTCCTGGGGCAGGTCATGAAGACCTTTCGACGTTGACCACTGATGCTTACCATCAGGTCGTGCGTCCACCACACCTCCACCACATGCATCCGTCCCAGACACCTACGCCCACCTCTACCACAAGCACCTACCTGCGTCCACCACACGAGGCCCACTCTACCACAGGCGCCGAAGTTTACCACAATCAATACAGTGAGCTCCACGAGAAGCACCACACCCCTTCTCACTGGTGTGGAGCCAAGAACCATTTCCACCAACATACATACAGTATTTCCATCTCATGTACATACTTACCACAAGGCCCGTACTAACTTCCATCCACCAAATGCATCCACCTCCAGCACATCTAAACCACGTCTTCAGCATCTCCACTTACTAACCAACACTGTTATCACACACACACACACACACACACACACACATACACACACACACACACACACGCATACGCTCCCTGGATCACCCACCGCATCAAGTGCCTCATGCATCAGGGAAATCGAGCGTTCAACAGTCGCAACAACTGCCTTCAACAGTCGCAACAACGATCTCTTCAAGCAACTTAAGCAACAAAGTGCAACGCGAAGAACGAGCAGCGAAGAATGCCTATTACCCAAGCAAGGTGCAGCATCTGAAGCAGGCCATCATCGGTCAGCGGTATGACAGGATAATATAGAACTGACTGGCTGAGACAAGCGAAGGCTCATTCCCCCTTCCCATGTGTAGACCAACTTAGTAGTGAGGAGGCCGCACACCAAATCAGCAACCACGTTTCCAATGTATGCCATCGATTACCACAACTCGACATCAGCTCCCCCCCAGCATACCTAACAACCCTATTTCCGCCGGACGCAGTGGAAGAATACCAAGCAGCTAAGCGCCTTCAGCACCTTCCAACCTGACGCTCAACCACACCCATAGATCCTCCAGTGAAACCATACATGGAGTTCTCCCGTGAATCAGCCACAACGCTAACCGCTTTAATTAACGCTTCACTCAAACAGTCTTAATGCCCCACAATTTGCAAGACAGCATATGTCACTCCACTACCCACATTCATCAACCAAGAGTCTCTTGATAGATTACGACCTGTTGCAATCCCTCCAATCTCCAGTCTAATTTGTGAAAGCTTTGTGTCTGACTGGAGCTATGCTGGCAATGCTGATTCAGTAGACCCTAACCAGTTTGGAAACATAAAGTCCTCCTCCACAACTCATTGCCTTGCCGGCTTCCTACACTTCATTTACCGCAACTTGGAGAAACGTAATACCACGGTGGCACTCACCTTCGTAAACTTCAGTAAGGCTTTTGGCTTCGTAAACGATAAAATCATCATAAAGAAAGCCATCGACCTGAGACTACATGGGTGTCTCGTCTCCTGGTTGACGGACTTCCTGACCGGACGACACCAAACTGTCCGCTTTAGTGGAGCCACATCGGCATCACTACCCCCTAATACACGGTGTGCCACAGGGCACCACGATGGTGCCGGCAGCTCTGCTTCCTCATCCTTATCAGTGACGCCCTGAAGGACACAAACCACCGCTGGAAGTACGTACACGACTCCACCTTTGACTTCACCATCAAGAACAACTCTCCTGACTTCAGTGCCCTTCAGCACATCATCAACAACCCTCAGTTGAAGACTACGGCCAACGACGTCACTGGAAACAACACGCAAGACTATCAACCTGGGCAAAGACAACATCCTGTCCCGTGACATCACACTGGACCCTGACATCCTCCGTATAGTCAGAGACTTCAAAAATCTTTGTGTCACAATGGACGACAGTTTAAACAGGATGCCATGTCATCACTATCTTCAAATCTTCCTCATACCGTCTATACCTTCTCTGCCGACTGATATCACTATGCGTACCACCAACTCGGCTCAAGAATGCCAATACCATCTTCATTCTACCTAAGCTCACCTACGCCTCCTTAGCCTTGTCCTCCTCACTAACAGCTACACAGAGGGACCAGCTACGAAGAGTACAGAAAACGGAATGCAGAATCATCCTGGACCCTTCTTTCACCATCCACCAAGAGGCCCTCATCTCGCTGAACCTATTCACCATCTCCCCCCGTCACAGAGACATAACCCCCCCCCCATGCCCTTCTACCATAGACCACCGTTCGTTACCACAATCGACTTGTTAATCAGAGCTCGTGCAGAGAGATACAAGAACCGTCCTATACCTACCATTGTGAACTTCATAAATAGTCCACGAACGCGTGCATAGCAATACAAGTGAAAAGTCAGTTTTCTGTTAATTAAGCAATGTGGTATGTGAACTACTGTTTACTATAACTATCCATCGATTAATGTTCAATCAAGCTTTTAATGTATAAAACGTAACAGTGACTCTGTAAACGTCCCTATATACCTGCCACCCTGGCTACCTAAATGTACCTCACCCATGTGCTCATCCTAAGTGTGGAAATAGCCTGCTCACCTTAATCTTAAGCTCTTGTATGATTAGCTAATTAGCAACTGTAATATCTGTCCATTTACAGCAAAATGCTATCCACGTCTAATAAACCGTTACTTATATATCTATTTGCTTATCTACACACACACACACACACAAGACACTTCCCGCCACTAGTACATCAACAGTGTTTGTAAAATCGACGTTATTTTCACAGAGCAATCGTCAATAAACTTTAAATAAAATACTTCCCTTGACTCTCTCTCTCTCTTATCCAACTCTTACTCATGCTACTGTTAAAAAGGCTTAAATATCGCAACTGTACCAGGTGACTAACGACAATGAACTGGGAGGGAATAAGCAGGGGCAAAGGCGTGGGCCCTTCCTCGCCCTTACCGTCTCTCTGAGATACCTTGGCCGGCCTTAAGCATAAACCATCGCTTTAGCCGAGCCGCCTTCTCGAGGAAAAGATACTAAAGCCTGGGATATCCATAGATACATACAGACGCCACATATAATTTTGCGATTACACTCCACCTTTTAATCTAGAGTGAGCTACTTTTTAACCTAGGCTGGGTACCTTTCAGCTCGGCACGGGTTCCTTTCACCTTGAGGTACATTTCAACTTCAGGTGACACACTTTTCAGTCTCAGCAAATGGTACCTTACAACTCAACCTGTGGAAACCTTACAACCGACCGTGCGGTACCTCTCAACTTAAGGAGCTGAATTACCAGATCACATCGCTGGACTCGAACAAAGTTTGTCCACCTGGAACGTCATTAAGCAGGATGACCACGAATCTGTTTCCAGGACTGGAAGGGTTCGTGGAACTTGGGTCCACCTCCAAAATGAGGTCGACAAAATAAACCCCCTGGATCCGACGGTACGACCCTTGAGCACGACGGTACGACCCTCAGTTAAAGCGGCTTGGTCTCTGGACCTGAACCTTAAGCGTCTGATCGAAGGCCAGGCCATTACACCCAAAGGTCACACCGTCGAGCTGAGAGGAATGACCGACCTACTCGTCTGGCGTGACCAGCAGCCAACCCATTTTAGCACATGAGCTCGGAGCTGCACACATGTGCTTACGGTTGTCTGAATTAATCACTTTAATCACATTCTACTCAAAACACGAACATGACACAGTGGAGGTAAGTGGTCGAGTATCAAAGTCTGAGAACGGTACGGGTGAGGGAGCGCGGCGCTGTTATGCAATCCACCACCGACTTCACACGTGACGCGAGATCTGATGGGATGAACAGCTCTACCACACTGGATCAGAGGTTCAAAGGTTCAACATAAAAGTTAAGCTTCTTACAGAACAGGAACCTCAGAAGCTGATAATACAAATGTGTGTGTGTAGATAGATCGATTCTTTACGTCATCCATCATCAACTGAAGGTTACCGCAGCAAATTTAATGATATTCGCAACTTCATCTCGATGCCATGCAAATGGGAGGCCGGCACCACCACCTCCACCACCATCCGCCCCTCCCAGCCCCGTCTGCGGACCGATGAAGCGGGTAATCCTGCCAAGTTCCGTCATAATCCAAGAGGATTAAGCGATCTGTAAGTGACCGGTTGGTGTGGCGGGTCATGGGCGTGCGTGACACGGACCCATTCGTGAGGCTCATGAGGTGAGTACCGGCGACACTCGTGGACCTCTGCTGAACACGCGCTAGAGATGGGAAGTTATGATCGTAAAACTCTTATGCCACACCTCAACCCCCGTCTACGAGGTTAAGGGTCGTGTTTCACCAGCAGCACCAGTGCTTAACCAGAGAGCCATTCATCCAGGTAGGATTTCACGAAGGACTAAGTAACCGCAGCAGCAACACGGGACATCCTGGTGATAAAAGTCAACAACCTGAAGACAAAGAGCAACAGAATGTTTAAGTCTTCGAGTAAGACAAATAATAAATGATCCGATCATGGTGTCCTGCACCTGCCCCGACTTCTCTTCATGAGTATAAACACCGAATTACTGTAAGCCATTGACTACTGTGTCAAATGAGCCAGCCACATAATACGTGGGCCTGAGTTAATGAAAGGAACAGCATGGTGGAATGAGGATGTTAAGGCAATTGCTTTATGAGGGGAAAAAAGAGATAATTACAATGAGGAAACCCATCGCCTAGATTCTAGTTACGTGACGAAGATTAATAATCAAAAAGAAATACGAACGAAGTCTAAAATAAAGTTGGTGCACGCATCTGAGAGTCAAGTAAATATGATACTTCGAATAAAGATAAATGAAAATGCAGAATAACAAAGCTATTTTGGATGGAGGTGATTGGGTATAATGAAGTCTCTCTCTGGAAAGTGCTGGTGCACTGGATAAGGCTGGGACAAACTGGTGAGAGAAGGCCTTTGAGAGAGATGAAGAGAGTACTTTACTGAGGTGACCGGAGGGTGATGATATCAGAGATGGGGCCACTGGTCCAGTGGGGTCTGACGATGGAAGACTGCAAGAGAGGCGTGGAGAGGAGGATGCCAACATAAAAAGGAGGTGAAAGTAGCAGTAATATGTGCAGGTAAGATGTAAATTGGGGCGTGGTTCAAGTAAAATGGTGAAAGGAAGCGAGGACTGTACTTGGAAAGAACACACAACAAAATGGAAAAGTAATCGTGTGCCACATGATTGGATGAAGGCCTTATCTGAACTACTGCATAAGGGTAAAGGGGATAATAAATTACTAGGGGAATTTAAAAAAAAAAATTGTCTTCTTGCGTTGGTAGCAAGATATACGACAACACTAACTGATGATGTTAAGAAGATTGCTGAACATAGTGCAAGTGAGGAAAAGGAAGACTGTAATGAAGATGAGTTCTGGTGGTGAACCGTGTTGCGACCGAGAGGAAGCAACCATGACAAACTTTGTCAGCCGATGGGGATGTGTTAATCGATCAAAAGACGAGATCTGTTCAGCCTGGGCGAGCTACTATGACCCGATATGCAAGAGGAGGATCTAATAAGTAAAGACGAGTGAGGGAAAAGTTCTAGTTATCCAGTAATGAAAAAGCGTTGCATAACAACTTGGAGAAAAAACATGCAATTGTCCATTGAGTTTAGGTATGTACAAGAGAAGTTAAGGACGGTCGAGGGAAACGGGAAGTTGTGAGGAGAGTTATGGGAGGGATGAGAACCTAGGATCCATTCAGAGTTGTGGTTAACGGTAAGAACTGAAGAGCAGTGAGCGTAAGAAGCTTCCAGGATGGAGTGCTTGTCCTAACCCAGACGGGAGCACGTCAAACCTCAGCTTCCTCACATACAAGAGAAAAAATAATGCAGTAGAGATGAAGTAGAGAGGTAAATAAAGATATGAGAAAGATATACCGTGTGGGATAACCATGCGGGAGTCATGGCTTAAGGCAAGCTGGAAAAAGATCTTCAAGAACGTGGCTGACGCTACAGAGGAGGTAAACTGAAAGAGGGATCGGAGAGATGGACCTAGTGCATCTGGTGACTGTTCCAGATGATGCGCCGTGGGGGAGTCTGGTGCATGAGGAAGAGGACCTGCTTCATGACACGAGTTCTCCCTGACGACTCAACGGAGAGGACAAAATGACCTAGGGAGAGGTGCTGGGGCGGCATGGAAGGCGCAACTCACTTCAGCAAACTAGACACTAGTGGAAGCGGAACTACGTGTGAGTAAGCTTCCCCACATCACACCCTGCTGGGCCCTCATACACTGCTGGCGTTAACAGACAGGTTAAGATGGTCATATACATCTTGAATCCAAATTTCTAAAAATGTCTAAAATCGTTCGGTCGGTTGATAAGGCCAAGTAACCCGCGTGAAGAGAGTGATCCAAGGTGCTCCCCCTTCCTGAATTTCTACAGGAACCCTTAGAAATAGTTAAAGGGTAATGGTGAGATAAGCACACAAGAAACGGTAATGACAGTGAGTAACAGAGAGTAAGGAGAGGAGAAAAGGTAAGGACGGTGAGTAAGTAACAGTGAGTAAGGGCAAGAGAAAAGATACGGACAGCATATAAGTAATAAATAAAAGTAAGGAGAAAAGTAAACTTTAAGACAGTCAAAGAGAGGAGTAATGTCACTCACTGTCTCCTGCTCTCTGATACGCGCTCGTCTCTCCCCACCCTCCCAACCTCCTCTCCCCCTTCCATAATCTTATCTCTTCCCCTCCCACATGTGCGCCTCCTCACCCTCCCTCTACTATCTGCCTTCACACTTCCATCTCCTCGTCCTGCACACTCCACACACTTCCAACTCCTTTCCTCTACCCTGGCCTCATTCTGATTCCTCCTCCCTCCTCACACCTCCAGCTCCTCCTCTTCCCTCATTGCTCCATCTCCTTCTCTCCTCACACCTCCATATACCCCTCCTCTTCATCCGTGCACCAAACAACAACAACCCAACTCCTATCTGGCAGGGAGTGACGCTCCACAACCCTGACAGGCACACAAACACACTACCCCTGCCGCTATTCCAGCTGCCACACACACGTACTCACCTCCTCAACACTTCAAAGTATTCCTCCTCAGCTCTCAAATAGCCGTAGGGCAGAATGCCTCACACGGGCGGCGACTCATTCACCCTGAGCGGTACACGCCTCACGTGTGACAATACGCACTCACAGACCAGCAACAGACACAGTATGATAAGGCTTCATGTGCACTCTGACCCCTTGCATAGCTTCCGCGAGAAGCCTAAACGTGACGTGACCTCAGCAGTCATGTTCCTACCACTGCAGCAGTGTCTAGCCCACATGGGAACGTCCACCCCTTACCTCCCCCGTCGAAAAGCCAATTCCGGTACTTTGGGAGAGCTCAATGGTCATCCTTGTGTAGCTGTAATACTGACTTTCCACGGGAACAGCACTGCTTCCCTGGCTGAGATGTCTACAGATGTGCTGTTCGTATAGCAGAGGTTATCGCAGCTGTAGATTGGATCCTACGCCCCTTATACTAAACCTCTATCCCCGCAATTACGGTTTGATTGTTCTTGCTCTCATGCCTGTCACATCAGAAGCAGACCTGTACCAGGCTATGAAACTTTTCGTCTCCTGAATATCACTCAGCCTTCATGTCTGCATGTGATCACTGCACGGCTGTTATCTTTAAAGTCAAGCACATCTTCACAAAAGGGAAACGTGTTGATTTGATCTGTTCCTCAACAGGTAAATCTTTCTGGTCCTTAAGAAAACGCGTCTCCAACAGCTTTTGGAACTGCAACTTTCCTCCTCTCTTCCAACGTAGTGTCAAACTATAACTAACTCCTATACTGATGGAGCCGCTCTTTTCAGCCACTTTTTCTCCTCCAGCTCTACTTTTGAATAATTCTGTAACTCGTCCTCCCCCACTGATCATATGCCCCATCCTACATTCTCCTCTCGCAAGGCCTTCGATGTTCTCTCCCAGTTATACAAGTGAGCGAGGCGAATGGTCCAGATGCCACACCCCCGTGTGTTTTAAAGGAGTGAGCTTCCGAACCACCTCCAGTTCTTGCTTTCCCATTCCGTTTTCTTTTTCTTATTCCTAAATCTTCCCTCGTTCATAGATGCATTTCTTGGTACAACTAATCCTTAAGAAGGACCGTTCCAATCCCTCCAACTACCGGCTCATCGCTCTACTTAGCTGTCTTCAGAGTTTTTGACGCTACTCTTGACACTCAATATCTTCAACACTTAGTATCTCCTGTCCTTTTAGGTTACCAAATGCGGCTTTCATGGTAAAAGGTGATCTTCTCTCCAGCGTGATTGATCTCAACTTCTCTTCGGTCTGGGATTTTGGCGGATCTATTGTCATGGCCCTCGACAAAACAGCTGAAGGTGTGTGGCATAAGTCCTCGCTTTCTAAACTTCCTTCCTTGGTATTCTTTGCTTGTTCTCTGCTTTAGTGCACGGTCCACTACGTTAGTCAGGAGCACAGCGACTTCACCCTCCTATTTTATCAACAGTGGCGTCCCTCAGGGTACTGTTCCATCGCCTGCTGTCTTTCTTCCCTCCCTTAACAATCTTCTTTCTCCAACCTCCAACCCTATTCAGTATTGCGACAATGATTCTACTCCTCACACTTCAACTCACTTTCCCTCCCCTCCTCACTGTGACACTTGCTCCTTCTCTCGCACTGAATATATATACTATCTTACTTCAGACATATGCAGCATCTCCGAATGGGGAGGCTGCAACCAGGGAGATACAAGTGCAGAAACCTAATTTCTCTCCGTCTCTTTCAAAATCTCGTTGGTTCCCACTGTTAATCTCAAGACACTGCAGTTGGACCCCATAATAACAGAAACAGGCTGGGTATAACCATATCCTCAACTCTATCCTTGAACCCCATCAGGATAAACAAAACAAAATCTGCTTCCCAGAATGTGGGAATGTTGCTGTGTGAGCCGTAATCATACCTCTTTCGAGAAACTATATCTACAGGGATTTAATTCGTCCCAGATCTATTTGGTGGAAACCTGGTGAAATCTTCGGGGGTCTCCACCCCTACAGCCTGGGCTGGGCCCACGCTGTTGGACTGGGCTTTTGGTCGAAGAAGGTGTTGGAAGCAGTATAAAGTATTATTCACATATCTGGAATGGCTCTTCCTGCTCCTCCCTCTTAGCTGGAGTGGAATCAAATGCCTTCCGCCATACTGATTCTCCAGTTATCACCTCTCTTCAATCCTCTTTCCATAAGTTGTGATGACGCTTCCCATTTCTTATTATACTCTGTTATTTCCGCTGCTGATCTCGTGTGTTGTCTGCCTTCCTCTGTACATGCCTATCTGCTGCTTCCCATATATCATTTAAGGAGACCAGCCACACGAGGACCAACCATTATGATGCCTCCTTCTTTCCTCTAATGGTAATACAATGGATTTATCTTCCTTCTTTCATCTTTCTCCCTAAACCCTTCCCATCTTTAGGAGTCTAGTCGATATTCTCTTATCATTTGTCTTGTACTCCTATTTTTCCTTCATCTGAGATGGCCATGATAAAGGCACGTCTCTACCCATGCCACGTCGGATACTATCTAAAAAGAGGGTCAGCCTGGGTCTGTGTGTGGACACATCCTTGTCAGCACAAATTAAGAGCAAAACGTGGCCGAAACTCCACTACGCACACCACAGGTGCCTCCAGCGGAGGTGACCAAGTAATCTGATCTCGTGAAGCATGAAGTTGTACAGACTTGCATTTCAACTGGGAGTAAACTGATTTTCTGCAAGCACTATACGTCGAGTGCTGGAGATGGAGAAGTTCGAATTCATTACATTTCTGTACTCCACAAAGACAATCATCATGGAATACAAGGTTTTCAATTCAATCATTTTTTTCTTTTTCCTTGTGGTGGGACATAAGGCAACATAGCTGCCTTTCCTTAACTAATCATCCATATTTTTCCAACGTTCATCTATTCATCTATCACATCTTGTTTCTTTCCTCCCATCGCTATTACCGGCGAGTGGATTGAGCACTCGTCTGGTCCACAATGTCCCGCCATCCACCACCCTTGGCGGTGCCAACCCCGGCCACACAGTCCACCCGGGGCACTCAATACTTCATTCAACATTCCCACTCACTACTCACACGCCGGCAGCTACTCTCATATTCCTCACATCACCACTTCCCTTAAGAGGGCGTGCCCTCAACCCCCTCTCCCCCTCCGAGTTGTGTATATCTGCGGCCCTCCTCCCCTCCCGCGTGACTTCCATCACTCCCCAGAGCCTTCTACTTAACCATCCTCTCTCCATCTATCTAGGATACGCACTCTGGCCAGTATGACTGGCCTGCAAGCAGATGACTTCGTAACAGGAATGTCAGGTCTCCTGCTGTCTGTTTGTCTTTCCCGTGTGGCACCAACCCTTAAAATATGCATGAATGGAGCACCCTCCCTTTGTCTCGCCACTTATCCTCATCCCTCAAACCATTACCAGCTCTCCTCCCTCGGATAGCCCCAGCAA
>JAUUDW010637920.1:0-11030 GCA_032361385.1 Panulirus guttatus
TATTCATGTAAAAAAGATATCATCTTGATCTGGGTGCCTGGTCATTGCAACATTTACGGCAATGAACAGGCAGACCGACTGGCTAAGTCGACCTCAGAACTCGAGGAGATCGTTCCGATCCCTCGGGAGCTGGGGTCCTGCCTTTCCTTGGGAGGAAATTCAATATTTCTTCTGTGGCAAAGTCAGTGGACCAGCCTGACCATCACTATGAAATACAAGCAGGAAGTAGTGGATTGGCCGATCTCATACAGGAGGATCAGAAGGGAGGAATTGCCGTTAGCTCGTCTACGTCTCAAGTGCATGTACAGCAACAAGATGTGAAGCCTGTCGGACAATTTGAACAACAGACCACCTTCTTATGCAGCCCATAAAATATCACGTACAGAGAAAAAGTTTAATGAATCATTTTAAGAAAAACACAGTCTTGAGAGCCAAGAAACACTGCACTTATCTTCCTTCCGACAACCAAGCGACCAGTTAGGGTGCAGGCAAGTGCAGCTGCCTGATAAACGTATCACCACTTAAACCTGTCACGTTATCAGAAATAATACACAAGAGAAGCAGAGACCGCGGGAGCATGACAAAGTTCACGGACGATATTTAGATGTAAACATAAAAAAAATCATAATTATATACTTAAAGCAGAATACAGTCGAACAATTACGAGCATAAACATTCTAAATCTTTTGAGAACAATTACAATGGAGAAATGGACGCCGTATTACGCATAGGTAACCCCACCTTCTGCGTGTTGGATGGAGCATCTTTTCATATGTTATTCATGAACCATGTATGTCACTATGATAAGCACGCTGTGTGCGAACCTTACCTAACCTTTATGATGATGCTGTTCATACGTAAGAAGAAAAGACACAAAGGTCAGAACAACGGCCTTCCAAATAAACGAACAAATCGACAACTCTGGTGATGGAATCACTACTCCTTCTTACGTCAGAGCTCGACAAACGCGCGACACACCGCCGGAATCTTATCTTATTTAAGCCACTGCCGACGGCCAAGCCCTTATCCCCCGACCTTACCTATCTCCTACGACTACTAGCACCATCACGGAGAAAATCTATAACCCAAGTTACACCCTCTAAAATAGTGAGAAATATATAAATTCATAAAATGTAGACGTGTTGCTCTCTCTAGTCAAACGCGCCATAACGATTATTGGGGAAGACTTACCAACTGCTCGCACGGCTCAGCCATCACAAGTAACTACACTACATATCGACCTGCCGACACACCTGCTGACACCCACTCCCAGTGACTTCCACACTACTCGCTGACGCTTACTCCTGGTGTCTTCCACACTACTCGCTGACACCCATGCCTGGTGACTTCCACACTAATGGCTGAAACTCTTGTTGACTTCTACACTCGCTGACACCTACTCCTGGTGACTTCTACACTCCCTCGCATCCATTCCTTGTGACCTGCACTCGCTGTTGACTTCTACACTCACTGATACCCATTCCAGGTGACTTCTACATCAGCTGACATCACTCCTGATGACCTCTGCACCCGCAGGCTTCACACGTAATGACTTCTACACCGATGAAACCCACTTCTAGTCACTTCTACCCCCGCCTGACACCTACTCCTCCTGATGATCTGTATCTGCTCAAACTCTTCTGATAACTTATACTTCTGACAGCCACTTCAGAGGACTTCATCAACTTTGGACAACCACACTCCACATAAATTCCACATCTCTTAACAACCACAGCTAATAACGCGCACAACTGCTCACGCAATCCCAGAACCCTTTACAGGATTCTGTTGCAAACCACTCCCTAAAACCCGCCACACCACCCCACCCCCAACACATTTTGACAACCAGGACCCCATAACCTTTTCACCAGCCAACAAACACTCCTCATAACATCCACACCAGCTGACACAGCCAATCAACATTAACGAGGGAAAGAAAAAAAAAGATGAAAATGTGGACGGACTACACACAGTCTAATCCCTGGAATCAATGCAAGATTTTAAAAAAAGTCACCGGAGGATTGATTGCACAGCCTTCAGGCAGAGCGTTCCAACCCACCCACTGACTTACTAATGAAACAAATGGAGTTCTCAACATGAACTCGCCAAACATCCCCTCTGTTCCATTATCAGCGCCTCGTTCCGACATATCTAAACGGCTCACTGAATAGGAGACGTTAATATGCTTCCCAGCTGCACCGAAGTGAGCGAGCCTGAGATCTCTTGACTGAGTTACGATCCATTGCCATTATGTACCCTGATCCTCATCTTACTAAACCCTGAGTTCGATTGGGCTTACACAGATACTGGAAGCTCTGCAGACCCTCAACAGTTTGGTAATACGACTCTCTCTCTGCCTCCCACAGCCTCGTCAACATCCTGGACTTCCCTGTGGCAACCTAGCGTGATGCATGACGTCAGCGGCTCTAACCTTCTGTCGATTCCAAACCTCTCTTTCGACCAGTCACCCAAAACCTCAGCTTTGACAGAGTTACGAACACTGTGTCTTGTGAAAGAGTCTCATTCCATGGTTCGTCTCGGTCTGTAGGCTTCCAAGCGGCCATCTCCACCTTCCACATCCTCGCCTGTGACATCCCAAAAGCCAAAGAGGTGGGACCACTGTGCTTCCCCATCCATATACACTATGCCATGACGTACGTATACGACTCTAACATTAGCTCTGCCGACATCACCATCCTCCAGAACACCCTAAACGGCCTCCTCACCATCACCCACACTATCACCGTGGTTATGCACACTATCCTCGCTTCCAGACGTCCCATCCCCTACTGTCGCACTATACCTCTGGTATATCAAACCTCAGAGAGCTGTCATCGCCTTCGTGTTGTTCGTCAACTTGGGACACTCTTTAAGACTCCCTGCACCTGGCTTCAGGAACACCTACAGAGCTATGCCTTCTTCAACAAGTCCTTTATCCTATCCTCTATACAAGAGCGACTGCTGGACAAGGGCATGCACTCCTCAAGAGGCGTTCAACACACCGATCCCCCTCCCGGCTCCCTCCTCCGCCCACCACCCGAACCTTAACATACGACGGTCTAGCTTGAAACTCACCTGCACCACCCCCCGCCACCTTGGAATCCCTCATCCCCGAGCTGCAGTTCGCCACCACAACCGCATCCAGCCCCATCTGAGATCGTGTAAGCCCCATCCCAGCTACTGTGAATATCATCCGTAATTACGAGAAAATATAATAACCCCCACTTTTCTAATGGTTAATTAAATGCTCGGGCTTTAGTCCTATCAACAGACAGGGTCATTAGAGCCGTCTCACCGTCGAGCTCCAGCCACCAACCGAAAAATCCAGCCCACACACTTTCTCACTACGTATGTGACACTTGACCTTTGGATTTGAGGAAAGACTGTATTATTATTATTATTATTATTATTATTATTATTATTATAATTATTATTATTATCATCATTATTATCTTTATTATTATATTCATTATTATTAAATCATTATTAGTATTACTATCATTATCATTATTATTATCATTATTATTATTATTATAATTATTATTATTATCATTATTACTATGATTATCATTATTATTATTATTATTATTATTATTATTATTATTATCATTGTTATTACTATCCTTCCCATTAACATCATTATGATTATCATTACTGTTATCTTTATTATCATTCTATTATCATTATCCCTATCATTATCACTGTTACAACTATCATCATTATTATCATTATACACAAAAGGCCCCCGTTGGGTTACTCAGTGAAACATTGGTTCAGTGGGGAAACCACCACACTCTTGAGGATGGAGTTCCCATTTTCTCTTGAGAATGAACTTGAAATCCGAAACCAATACACACCATATGAAAGAAAACGTTAAGATACCTCAAACTCTGTACGAACACAGCAGCACGCACAGATCTGAGACCACAATGTATTAGAGACCATTTTAGAAAACCCGGAATACACAAGATATCAGGGAACATTTCACAGACCCAAGAGCAATATACCCATAAGGTCAGGTGAACCTGCATCTTTCACCTAAGCCAATATGGCTCATGACCATATTGGATTATTTATTATTTTGGCATAAGGTGATGTAATTTTGATAGAAGACCGTATATAGAAGACCCGTCTATCAATCATATCTACAAAGTTTGGATTCAATTCCTTCAATGGTTTCCTGCAAAATGACTTTATATCTTTTTTTTCTCTTTTGAAATTTTAGTCAATCGTGGGGAGACTACTTTGCCCTATTGCTGCCATATTACATGTTGGATCGGCATTCGAGTAAAGGAAAAACATGGCGATGGGTCACGTCCACGCGTCGCTCCTGGAAAACTTTCGGTTCGACTGACTCGCTCTCTCTCTCTCTCTCTCTCTCCCTGTGGTCTCTGAGAAGATTAAAATGTGAAAAGTTTACAGGCGGACGACAGACATGATAAGTTTACTGGCGCACGATAGACATGATAAGTTTACTGGCGCATGATAGACATGGTAAGTTTACAGACGCATGATAGACACACGTCTACGGGCGCATGATAGACATGATAAGTTTACGGACGCATGATAGACATGATAAGTTTACGGACGCATGATAGACATGATAAGTTTACAGACGCATGATAGACAAGTTTACAGACGCATGGTAGACATCATAAGTTTACAGACGCATGATAGACATGATTAGTTTACAGAAGCATGGTAGACATGACACGTTTACAAACGCACGACAGACAAGTTTACAGACGCAGGATAATCATGATAAGTTTACAGCCACACGACAAACGTGAAAACTTTATAGACACGACCAACGCGAAAAGTTTACAGACACATGACAGACGCCAAGCGAATATTGGTAACAGCTCACCAGCGGAACTGAAAATAATGCAAAAGGTTATCTAAGAACATAAAAAGACCAGAGAACAATGAACACGTTCGGGAGAACAAAACGCGGGAAAGGAGTGAGTGAAACGTTAAGATATAAAACCATATGAAAGATTAGAGAACTGGCAACGGACCAAGGAATGAAAACAAACTTCACATGAACCTGTAGAACATCGGAAAACAAGTGGGTTTCTAAGCAGAGAACATGGGACAGTTTAGAAAACAGCTAACATTACAGCATAAGTACATCAGAGAACACATGAACGGTCAGGGAATTTCTGAAGGATTGATGAACAGAACATATATAAAAATACAGAACACGAGACTGATAAACGAAAAGGCATGCGAAAACACACAGAGTGAACAGAGAACAAGGCAGAAGAGAACAAGTGAGATACGAACACGCACGAGATCAGAGAACACGGTCAAAACCCCAGAGAAACCAATGAGAGCGAAATCAGAAAACGTGTCAGGTCACACACCCAAGCGATAAAATAGAAAACAAGTAGAATGTATGAGATCATGTCTAAAATTGCCTGTGAGAGATTATAGAAGCCAAAAGGTCAGCGTAAAGGGAACCTAAGACAGATTATAGAACCCAAAAGGTAAAGAGGACCTGAGAGAGATTATAGAACCCAAAAGGTAAAGAGGACCTGTGAGAGATCATAGAACCCAAAAGGTCAAGAGTAAAGGAGACCTAAGACAGATTATAGAACCCAAAAGGTCAAGAGTGAAGGGGACCTAAGAGAGATTACAGACCCCAAAAGGTAAAGAGGACCTGAGAGAGATTGTAGAACCCTAAAGGTAAAGAACCTGAGGGAGAGATTATAGAACCAAAAAGGTCAAGAGTAAAGGTGACCTACGACAGAATATAGAACCCAATGGGTCCGAGTAAAGGGAACCTAAGACAGATTAAGAACCCAGTAGGTCAGAGTAAAGGGGACCTAAGACGGAACGTAGAGCCCGAAAGGTCAGGAGTAAAGGGGACCTATGAGGGATCACAGAACATAAAAGGTCATGAAAACTACGAGGGATCAGAGAATACAATATGTCAGAGACCTTGTGTGGGAGACTGGGGAAAACTATGGCGTCAAGAGATCTTGTAGGAGACTGAAAAAAGCTGTAGTGTCAAGAGATCTTGTATGAGACTGGAAAAAGCTGTGGTGTCAAGAGATCTTGTACGAGACTGGAAAAAGCTGTGGTGTCAAGAGATCTTGAAGGAGACTAGAAAAAGCTGAGGTGATAAGAGATCTTGTAAGAGACTAGAAAAAGCTATGGTGTCATGAGATCTTGTAGGAGACTGGAAAAAAGCTGTGGTGTCAAGAGATCTTGTAGGAGACTGAAAAAAGCTGTGGTGTCAAGAGATCTTGTTGGAGACTGGAAAAAGCTATGGTGTCATGAGATCTTGAATGAGACTGGAAAAAGCTGTGGTATCAAGAGATCTTGTAGGAGACTGAAAAAAGCTGTTTTGTCAAGAGATCTTGTAGGAGACTGGAAAAAGCTGTGGTGTCAAGAGATCTTGTAGGAAACCGGAAAAAGCTGTTGTGTCAACAGATCTTGTAGGAGACTGGAAAAAGCTGTGGTATCAAGAGATCTTGTAGGAAACCGGAAAAAGCTGTTGTGTCAACAGATCTTGTAGGAGACTGGAAAAAGCTGTGGTGTCGAGAGATCTTGTAGGAGACTGGAAAAAGCTGTGTTGTCAGAGACTTTGTGAGTGAATGGAGAGAGCTGTGGTGTCACAGAACTTGCAGGAAGTCATCAAAGGGCTTGGAAGAGAGCCCGATAAAAATTCAGTTGACAGAAATGTGTCAGGAGACGAGAGATTTAAGCACATTCAGGGTTCAACGCCACACTTCCACGTCTGAGGAAAATTACACGGCGTGGATGCACGAGGTCAAATGTCCCGTCCAGAGGTCAACACTCATCATGAGGAGGGCGACGCGCACCGTGTGAGAGTCTTCACACACACACACACATGTGGTCAACATACTCATCTGAAACTCAACGCACACAGTGTGGAGGTCAATACACCGCGGAGAGATCAACACTAGGTACTGGGTCAACACCAGGAAGATGTCAATATATGCTTCGTGCAAGTCAACACAATTAAGTACAGGTCAACATATCACGTGGAGGTAAACACACACACACACACACACACACACACACACACACACACACACAGTCCATCAAAGCTTGTGCCTTAATCAACCAAAGCACAGAGATCAATAGAGCCATCAACATTAGACTGAGGAGAATTCCCATTCCATGGCTCGCAGACATACTCAGTGAGTGTCGTCAGGCTATACGCTTCCGGGGGTATAATCTTCATATTCCAGTCTCCCACCCTTGGCGTCCGCAGAGCTTCCTCATCTTCACAAATGATGCTCTAATGGATGCAGTTGACAAACATCACCTTCCAGAACACTCTTAAGAGCTTTCAGGGTTGGACTTCTGACACCCGCGTCAACATCAACCAAACCAAGACCGTAGTCATGCATATCTACCTCGCCTCCAGCCCATCTCCAGCCCCCTACTGTCTCAATAGGACCCGAACCCAGTCCAGGTTGTTCAGTCCACCAGATTATTTGGTGTCACCTCGGACGGTGAAGTATGATGGTAGGAACATGACATTACTATCATCAGATCCTCCGGGTATTGTCTGCATTCTTTGTATACTCAAGACCCTTGGACTACCTACGCCTGAACTCAAGAACATCTACACAACTTTCATTCTCCCCAAACTTGTGCGTCCACTGCCTTACTGCCTGGTCGTTCTCCCTACCCACCACACAACAGAGGTTTCCATAAAAGGTGCTGAAAGAGCCTTCAGGATCATCCTGTTCCCTCTTACACCACCTATTGAAGAGGCGCTAACGTACTTCTCCTCCCCGTTCCTCTCCAGCTATCACCAAGACCTCATCCGGCATTCGGGAAGAAATTACTGTACCACTGTGGCAACGGTCACCTCCTGCCACCAGAGACCTCTCGTCCCCCAAGATACAGTTCATCACGACAGCCGCGCTGAACCCATGCGCGCTCGTACAGCCCACTACAAGAACAGCCTCGCCTCAGTGAATGCGAAAAATTTAACTGAAAACTCAGTGTTTGTGCAAAAACTCTCCGTTCTCCCCTCTTCTTGTTACAACATTGTCTTTGATATGTGCATATTATCCGTATTCTCTCAACCTTTTGCTGCATTTGTCAAAACCAGTTTATTATCGCCGTCATTGTTACTACTGGCCCCCGGGCCTCCCTTGAATCTAATGCCTGAGTTTAAGATACCTAAAAGTGGACGTAGCATTGAAGGTAATCATTGGTGCTGAAATAGACCGTAGGGTGAGTAAAGGGAAGGGGAAGGGAGAAGTCCTGAATGCACTTAAGAATGTGCCGTAAGAGTGATCACTGCCTGTGAGACAGAGGTGGGTACATTTGATTGATCAGTAGAGGCATCGTTACAGTACGGGTGCCATAGGTATGTAAATGGAAGAAAACCCCTTTGACGACAGATACGAAACTAGAAATCTTACGACACGTTGATGCTGATGGCGGAGCACCATGGGTAGGGTTTGCTTACAACCTTGGTGAATCTGCAGTCCAGAACTTAAGACGGTGGTTGTATCGAGAATGAAATATTTTGGGCAATATTCGGTGTGAAGAGGGTCGTTCGTGCAAGCAATAACCGTGTAATGGAGATGTGAGGTAGTAAGCAGAATATGACTGGGAGAGCTGAACACGGTCTACTGAAATGGTCTGGACATGTGGAGAGGATGAGTGAAGAGAGAGACTGATTAAGAAAATATACTTATCGAAAGTGGAGTAAGCACAGGGGACAAGGAGACGAAGAGGAAGATAGAAGGATGGAGTGAAAGATGATTTGAATTACCGTGGCCTGAACACGCAGGAAAGTGAGAGGCGTGCATGAAATAGAGCAAATGAGGTATACAAGGGGAAACGGAGTGTCATTGGTTAAATCGGAGCTTACGAAATGTTCAAGGGAAACCAGTGAGAGCGGTCTGAGGGGATTGGCTGTTGATAGGGGTCCAAGATTCGGGGCATTATGCATGGCAGGTAGTGAATAAGTGTGAGCAAATGAGGCCGATGAACGGCACCTAGCTTAGGCTAAGGTTCGTGTGTGTGTGTGTGTGTGTATGTGTGTGTGTGTATGTGTGTGTGTGTGTGTGTGTGTGTGTGTGCATACGTATATAGGAATAAAGATATTGTACATAAGTACAAGGTTATGAGATGGGATAACATGAGTGTTAAACTCTCTTCCCATAACACACAAATATCACAGAAACTGGATGCTAACAGAGGGAAGAGGATCGAAAAGGAGAGACATGTTTCGGTAATCACTACCAAAAGCCGAAGGAGTTAATCTATGTAATATGGAAATACAGACGACGCTGTTGCCAGGCAGCATAACGAAGATTTGAGGACTGTAAGGTAAGGACCGAGGAGAAGAGAGACTTTGAAAAGATTGAAATGAGCAGAGCAAAAGACAATAGAAAACTTTCCTTTAAGTTTAACAGGAGCAACTTACCGTTTACAGACTAGCTGATCTGGCTAAGGGACTTGGAGTTGAACTATCTCTTGGCAAATATCACGACTACATTCAAGTAGATGGATAAGGAAATTCATTAGTAAGTTATTCGCAACATTTGGTAGACCAGATTTAAACTACCTCTTTCACGTCGGGTCATCACAGCTAAAGAAGCACAATGATCTGATTGAAAGGGTCCTTAGAAAAGCAACTAAAATGGTACGTGAATTAAGACAGCTGAGCTACACTGAGAATCTTAGGGGTGCAAATATGTTCACCAAGCAGTAATGAAGAGAGAGAAGTGACCCGAAAATATCCTCCAAGAGAGATCCAGTGCCCGAGTAACCACAGGCTGGCAAGAGGTTGATAAGTAAGGATATTAGCAAGTACAGCTCTAGTCTGAGGCTGGTGGTCTCTTGGAATAGAGTGACGAAAGAAACTGTGAATACCGGCAGTTTCCTAAAGTTAAAAAGCTATTTGATGACGTATAAAGCTCAGGAGCTCTTTCTCTCCCAGTACTTGACATGAACAGTAGCGTTCTGCAAGGCTCGATCCTAAGTTCACTTCCCTTTGTGATCTTTGTAAATGACATGCAAAAGTACTGGACTCATTGCCATACCTAAACGTTTTTGTAGATGTTTTCAAGGCAATGGGGAAAGTAACGAATAATGGAGAGTCATCATTTACAGAGGGACCTAGACGAACTCCAAAGTTAGTTATGATAAATGGTTGGTGAAATTCAACCCAAGTAAATGCAAATTCCTGACAGTGGGAGACAGGGAAAGGAAACCTCAGTACGAAAATGATTATTAGGAAATATGCTGCAGCAGTCAGTGTATGAGACGTCTTCTGCCTGTCGGACTGACGAACGTATCCTGAAGGAGATAATAGATAGGAGCATTACCAGCAATATCCCTGAAGAACGTCTAAGTATCATCATTCACTGCAAGAAGAAGAAAACCAGTGACCATGAGAAACAGCTTTACACAAGTAACCAATGTAGTTTACAATTACTCCTGCCCAGTTGAAGGTTGTAAACTTCAAAACAACGTGAACTTCGACCTTACAAGACTGCCGATGACAGAAGCCATGTACATAAGAGAATACAATCCATGCATAAACCATCAAAGCCCAGGACAAGCTGGGACTCTATGATTATTCTCCACCGCACCCCAGATGACCCCGCTCTCTACCTCCATCGGACTTTCCCAGGTGTGGAGACCTCAGGCAAACCACCCAACTGTTGACCCAAAGAGTTTGACCCCTACTGGCCACACTACCACGCATGAACTCCGAGAGAACACGGTCCACCAATCAACATATCATCAACGTCCCCGCTCTCATTTGTAACAATTCAAACTGTGATTCATTTCTGTTTTGCACTCTATACTGTGCTGTACTATTTAATACTCAATCTGACTGAAGATGGGTAATGTTCGTGTGCCCAATACGTCTCGTTTATTATAAAAATAAAGTGAAAATGATTATAGGACATTTAATTCACACTTTTTTCTGATACAGCAAAACGTAAGGTGACAAAAATTGAAAAAATAACAGAAAGCGAGTGTCAAAAAATGCATTGGTCCTTACCAAGATATTATAT
>JAUUDW010637931.1:0-11029 GCA_032361385.1 Panulirus guttatus
AAAGATACAGTCGTTTCATGAATTCTTTAGGCATTATAAAAGTAAATTACTTTATCATCATAAATACTTATTCTGTTTATTGTAACAGTGAAGAATGTAATAAATTCTTCAGTGAAATTCATGTATGTAAATTCCTAATATACTTCAGTAAAATATTATATCTATTTCACTGAAGAGTACGTTTCCTGTACTGTGAAAGTAAATTTGACCCATCCGTCTTTATACAGGAAGCAAATACCCACACCCCCAAGGGACACAGAATCGTTTCTCAAACATTTCAGTTACTGAAGATATCTGTGTTCTTTAAGTATATAGTTATCCAAACAGCTCTATGTGCAAGTCAAGATATTCTACAAGTTTAGTTCTTGCAAGTGAAATAATTGTCTCGATATTTCAAAGAGGTTTGATACAAGTACATAGAAGTCTGCTGTATGATTTACTTTCTCCCTGTGGTACAGTAGTTAATTTTCATTAGCCAGTTCAGTCTTAATCAATGGTGGTAACGCATTTTAAAACTCAGCACAATCTTAATATAGTCTCCATTTATGTTTCACCTGGTTATCAGATTTACACTTTAAAACTTGTTTATGTTTATATGTATTTGATTTCTTGCTGAAGATACCATTAGATTTTAATTTCTGATACACAAAAATGAGAAGTCAGCTCCATTTTTTAATGTGCCAAGCTTTTGAGAACGTTCCAAGCTACATTAGTTGAAATATCCAGAGATGTAACAGTGACTGGAATTTTTGGAAAAAGGTGCTGCATTTGCCACTCTGTATTAAGTGGAAACTGGCATATTTAGTATAGAGAAATGAATGATAAAATTTAAGTTAAATGTTTCTTGATTGCAAAATGGGTTAAGGAATAATATTTCTATTCAGACCATGTTCAGAATTGTAAATGATTGTTTCGTTGTCAGCATGTATGTTCTGAAAACATGTCGACATTTTTAAAAAATTCAATTTGCAAATTAACCAAAACTTCTAGGAGAAGTATTGCGTGTTACTAATATCATTTCTAATGTAAACAGAGAAAGAAGAAATCTACAGAGTGGGAACTATGTATTTTATCTTGCTTGCTAGAGTAGGACACTGAAGTATCATTATAAACAATATAAATTCAATTTCCTTTGAAACTTATGTCCTGCCTGTTGGCTTCACATTTGTATGCTAATATTTCAGCTTTCACTCATTGCTTATTGCCCATACAGATTTGAATAATGAGTAAAAATTCATTTGTTAATGACCATTCAACTCCATGCCAACAGCGGTGACAATAGTATTTTTAAGAACATATCAGAAAGACATGAATGTAATGTTTATCCCAAATTGAGGACATATAAATCGTTTTTTTCCTATTGTAAATTTTTGTAAGTATTGAAGATAACAGAGACATAACAAGTATCAGTATTTTTAGTTTAAGAAACTTGCATAATGGTCCCTATTTGGGTTGCTGACCATCTCCATACCATTAAGTGTCAAGATCAAACAGCAATAATTTAAAAATCAGCTGAAAAATTCTGTATTTTGGTTTGGTTACCAGATAACCGGAGTAAGTACCACTTACTTGCACCAGGAGATAAGAAAGATTGAGAGGCTGGAATGTAGCCTGTGCATGATAAATGTATGGGGACAAGGAAAAGATGTAGAGAACTAGAAGGGTGAATTGTACAACACATGGAAAAAGGGAAGGAGCAATATTTTGAAAGATCATACATTTATGGAGATAAAGAATGTACTAGAATGGCAAGTGGTGCTCCCTGTGTGTGTGGGCAGAGAAAAAAATGAGTCGGAGAAAGAGCAGTCCCCAAGCTTTTCTATTGGTAGTGCTTCCATGGGTGTCAGAAGCCAACCAGTCACCTAATTACAAATGCTTTCATCTGGAAAAATAATGCAGATAACATTATTTTTATACTGCTCAAGATGTTTATTTCTGGTGATGTATATTTTTAATTGCAAGTCTTCTGTCTTTAAGCAAACATTCAACACATGTAACTGATTAGGAAGATTGTGACAGATGAGATACTGTGCATATTTCACCGAGCCAAAAAAAATTTAAGACAAAATAAATCAAATGGTATGTAATTAATGACACACTGAAATTATTTGTGTGTTGAAATAAAACTGTGAATGTGGATGTAAGTAACCACTTTATAAATTGAGTGAATTCAGTTTTTAAATGCATTAAACCATATATCACTCCAAAACTGGAACTTAACTTTGAAGACATGTGATGCCTTGTATGCCAATACTTTTTACTTTGATGTACATAAATTCTTGTATATTGCTATGTATATAGATGCCAAGAAATTTCCAAGTTTGGAAGATGCAGCAAAGTACATTACTCATTCCTAATTCATGAGAAATAATAAATGTGATTTATTAGGTCATATGAAACCACCCACTGTTTGGTCCACAATGAAATAATATGCGCTACACACTTCATATAGAGGAGTCAAGATAAGTAAGCAAACAAGTACTGTACTCATTGCTATCTTCCCCTGCAACCACGACTGTGACAGGATACGTGATACAGAACCTCATAATCTTAGTGTTGTTCAGGACTATGAAACTACTTAATATAACACAAGCAACTCCCACAAGATTTCTGTGTCATACTTGATTAAATAACTTCAATGTGAATGTGAAACGGAAGGAGTCAGAAATATATAATTCTTTCTCACGCTGAAGGTCCTAAAAAAATTTCACATGGAGTCAGGTAATTTTAAGTCTGACTCATATCTACATGCAGCCAAATCTCTCCTTTACAGTGTTCACTTTTGCAATTACCAATAAAGTCATTATTTTCACAGTTTTATCGACTATTGAAGTATACATCTGCATGGTAATAAATGGTTCCCAAATATGATGAACTGGGACTTTAAAGCATCATCTCTCAGAATGACTGTAATAGGCTCTGGAATCAAGTCTCAAGTGAATGTTTTTGTGAGATGTATGTTTGTATGAATTACAAGATGTAGGAGTTAGTTATCCCTATGTGATTTTTTTTCAGTTTAGATAGGGTTTGTTACCGAAAAATAGGGATGACGGGTACTTATTGCATTTTGGAGCAGCAAACTCACTTTCGTACATATCTCATAATATGCATTCTAGTTTTTCAGATAATGATATACACATAAAAGTTTATTTAAAAATGAGAATATCTGAGCAAACATTTGTCCTGTGGCTTTAGTTCTAGAATCATTCAGAACTTTTATTGGCGCAAGAACCAGTTACAGGTCTCATAGGTGCTCAGTTATGTTTGAGATATTCCTCTTGTTTCTGTGATTCATTTGGAAATTACATTCGCTCTTTCTTTTCTGCTTTTATCAGCCTGTGTATAATTTTTAATTACATAATTTTTAGGGCTTACTGTAAGGTGAAACCTTATGCACTGCTCTTTTCATGACCACATACTAGATTACCAGAATAAATCCTAATAAAAGTTTGAAATATATTTAAAACTGACTTAGTATGTTTTATTAATTCAATACTAGGTCATTTGGTATTTCTTATAAAGAATCACAATTGTAGAAAACTGTTCTGTATTGGTGATTAACCATGACTATTGATTTCATTAATATGCCAAGTTATCATGTTTGTATTAATATTTCTGAGCACTGATAGGTGATTAACATAATTATTGTAAACATATTTACTAATGGCATTATTTTTCACTTCTGCAATTATTCTTGCCCTTCTTAGACTTGCATTTCACTTTCATCTCATTTTCAGTAACTAATTGAAAATTTACTCACTTTCTGTACTGCTTGAAATATCATTATAAAAGTCATATACTGTGGTATAAAAATTCAATAAAAATTGTAAAGTATCAAGAAATCTGAGTTTATTTATGCTGGTAACCTACCAATCTAGCTTTCCTAAAACAATGTGTTTAATCCTGATATTTCATTATAACTAGAAATATTTAATGAACACACTAACTTTAGATGCACAAGATGCTTTCACAATAACTAAAGTGCAGCATACAAAGAAAGAAGCAGCACATGAATTCTTTATATTCTTTTCATACTTGATGGCCATTTTCCATGCTGGCAAGGTAGCACCTAGAATAGATGAAGAAAGCCCGCATTTGCTCACATTCGTTATCTAGCTGTAAATGTGCAATGCACTGAAACCACATCCCCCTATTCACAACCAGGCCTTGCAGGCCTTTCCATGGCTTCCCCCAGCTGTTTCACATGTCCTAGTTTAGACCATGACAGCAGGTTGACCCCTGTATACCACATCGTTTCAGTTTATTCATCCTATGAACACCTTTCACCCTCCTGCATGTTCAGGTCCCATCAAATCAAATCTCTTTTACTTCATCTCCAATTTTGTCTCCTTCTCCTTGGCCCCTTCACTAATGACATATACTCTCTTTGTTAACCTCTCCTCATTCATTCTCTCCATTTGTCCAAACTATTTCATCACATCCTTTTCAGCTATTTCTTAACCACACTCTTTTTATTATTGCAGCTCTCTTTTCTCCATTTATTACTTACTCAGTCAAACCTCCTCATATTACATATTGTCCTCAAACATTTCATTTTCAACACATCCACCCTCCTCCACACATCCTTATCTATAGCCTATGCCTAGCACCCATACAACATTGCCATTACAAATAACCTCTCTTTCCACACATTCTTCAATGCTCCCAGAAGCTTTGCTCCCTCAACCATCAACTTTTAAGGTTCTATTTGTTGCCATGTCCACTCCTAAGTATCTAAAACACTACTTCCATCAAACTTTCTCCATTCAAACTCTCACCCCAACTAACCTGTCTATCCTGCTAAACCTAAAAGCCTGTGCTTTTATTCACACTTACTGTCAACTACCTCCTTTCACACATTTTTCCAAACTTGGCTACCAACCTCTGCAGTTTGTCATTTGAATCTGATGCCAGTGCTGTGTCGTTAGTAAACAAGAAATGACTCATTTCCCATGCCTCCTCATCCCCTATAGACTGCATACTTTCCCCTCTCTCCAAGACTTGCATTTACCTTCTTCAACACCCCATCCATAAACAAATTAAACAGCCATGATGATATTGCACATCTCTGCTGCTGACCAACCTTCACTTGGAAACATTCACCCCCCCTCTCTTCCTATTCATACACATGCCTTGATAAAAACTTGTTATTGCTTCTAGCAGCTTTCCTTACAAATCATATATTCTTAAGAGCTTCCACCCTATCATATGCTTTCTCCAAATCCATAAATGCCACATACAAATCCTTCAAGTTCTCTAAGTAGTTCTTGCACACATTCTCTAAAGCAAACACGTACACCACACATGCTCTACTACTTCTGTAACCATATTGTTCCTCCCTAATCTGATGCTCTGTACATGCCTTAACCCTCCCAATCACTACGCTCCCATAAAAGTTACCTGGTACACTCTGTAGTTTGAACACTTACCTTTGTACCCCTTCCCTTTATACAATGGCATCACATATGCATTCCACTAGTCCTCAGGCACCTAACCATGAAACACACGCACACTGAAAATCCCAAATAACCAATCAACTACCCAGAAATTATACTGCAATACTAGGTACTCTAGCTGCCTTGCTGCATTTCATCTTACACAAGGCTTTACCAAACCACTCCCCAAGACTCTCTCAACTCATACACCACCCCAATCTAAACACCCTTCATCCACCACCCTATCATCAAACTCCATCTCCTCTTCATCCCTTATGAAATATGCATACATACATTATGACATTAAACTGCAGAAGCTTCTGCAGCTCTGGTTTCTGTGCTGACAGAAAATTTGCTCTAATCTTAAATGTAATTTTCCCTGTTTGATAACCATTAACATCCAACATGTACTTGAAGAGTTGCAACATCACTGAAAAAATTTTCTAGAGAAAACAAAGATTACTGACTTACCTTTGCCCAAACAGCTCAAAGCAATAAACTAAGTAAATTAATCATTTGGAAAATCTTCCTGCTGTGGCATTTTTTCTTTTTCAGATTTGCTTCTACCGTGCATCTATGTCTTTCCAACCTGTCTAGTTTAGGAATATTAATCAAAGACAAGATTTACGTCCAATTTAGGTTGATTGAGCAAACTAAATAGAACTGTGAATGAGGATACAAAGCATTATAACAGTCCCATGGAAGGCAAACCATTCTCAACTTTCTAGCATGAGGCACATCATTCTTTACAAGAATCAGATGACCTAAATCAAATATTCAGTGGTATCAGTGCTCTGTCTGAACAGCACATGAAACAAACAGCTGACAAAACTATCAATTACATGCACAAGGAAAACAAAAACTTTTACACACCATGAATAAAGCATATTTCCCTTGCAGATGGCACACAAAATCTGGTTGATTGACAGGTACCATCAGGAGCTGGTGAAGATCTCTTTCCATCCAAACATATCTCATGAAAACCAACATATAGAACATGTTACACTATTTCTATTAGTATCACTTGAGACAGTTCCACATTTCACTATAGAAAATAAAGCAGTTTTGTTGTTTCATCCATGATCCTTATTTCCTTTATCCCTAGCTGCCTTTCCTGTTTTAGCAAGTTACATCAGGAATAGATAAATAATAGCCTCGTTCACACACATCCTACCTATAGCTTGAGCTGTCATGTATAGTATAATGAAACCAAAGAAGGTCAAAAACTTCTTATTGGTTTACTTTGATTAATTTACATGCCCTGGTAAGCTTGAGATAGCTCATCATCCCCTATATACCACACTGCTCTAATTCATTTTATCAGAGCATGCCTCACCCTCTCGAATGTTCAGGCAAAGCTTCCTTCTCCATCCTTTGGTCTCCCCCTCCCCACCACTGCTTCTAACATATGGATTCTCTTTGAAAGCTTGTCCTCACTCATCTTTTCCACATAACCATACCTTTTCAGCACAACTTGTTTGGCCCTCTAGACCACACTACACTCACTATCATACTTGTCTCTGACAATGTCATTTCTTATATGATCAACTTGCCTTACACCACATTAACATTTTCAAAATATCATTTTCAGCACATCCAACCTCTTCCTTTCTTTTGCATTCAATGCCCAAGAATCACATATTACATTTCTAAAACAACTAGCACACATACAACATGAAACTCAAATCATTCTCCAGAAAGAAACCTAACTTGGATACCAGACCTACCTGACTACAACTAACCCAGTACCAACACCTTAACCAGTAACCTTACCATGGCCACATGAGTAACTGACATTATAACAAGCCTTTCCATTGCCTCAGTAATAATTCTGCTGCTGCAAATCAATATGTGAACTTATCATGCTGTGCTGTCAAATTTAAATACTTCATTTTACATAAGAAGTCCAAGTATTTGGACATTATGATGTAAACAATTTACAGTAATATAAACATTGAAAACTTGATATATCACCTTTCTAATTGCATTACATGCACCTGAAATACTGTACTATAAAAAAATATAAAAAGCTCATAAACACTGAAAGTGGTCTTTCACAAAAGTAAATTTAAATGTTTTGGATGAAAAGAACCAAAATCATCCCTTTACAACCTGAATCCATTTTAAGAGGTAGGCAGTAGTTGCTAAACAGCCACTGATCATGGAAATATATCAACGGTACTACCAACCTGGGTATCGTGAGGGTTAGTGGCAGACGCGTTGTGAGCCAGCACTTCAGTGGTTGTCAAAGTTTGATTTCCTCCAATCCAGTTAGCTGTCTTTTCATTCTGCCTTACTCACACGTTGACCGATGGCATTCCATCCACAAACATACAATCTCACCTTGTAAAACGTAACACTTGACAATACTTGACCCAAACAACTCATTCTCTGTAACCCTAGATTATCCTGTGGTTAGTGCTATGTGTTAGCCTTAACTTTAGGCAAAATCGTTGGAGCAATAGATAGAAGTGGTAGGCAGGAACATTAGGTAGATGAAGTAGGTAAGGAAAATAGGTGGGTAGAAGTAACAGGTTGGAACATTAGGTAGTCACATTAGGTATAAATAGTTGGTAAGAACATTAGACAGGAGCCTCTGAAAATGCTGTGCTAAAGTTGCCCTCTGCCAGTGGCCTGTTAAGGGTGAGGCACTAAAAGCTAAGAATTTCACCAGTCATGAAGGCTCTTTTGCCATGGCCATCCCCTTAAGGGAGTTACCGCAGGGAACAGGCATCAGAGATATAAATAGAGAGATCCATTTTCAGACCATAAAGGGGATGTAGACAACGGCTTGCCCTACCCTTTAGCAGTTATACAGCATTTTTGTTTAGCATCTCTTTACCGTATTCCGACAAAACCTGAGTCATGCTGTCCTTAGGCTTTCCATGAGCCAATGCCAAACCAGGCCTCTCTTGAACGTCTAAAAGGCCCACTTGTCAAAATTCTAAAGGTCTAAGAAGTTCCAGAGGCAACCCCCCAATTAGAAAGAGCTATTTTGAGAAGAAATTCCTTAAAGCCTTAATTTGTTTGCCTCAAACCCACCATGTTACCTTTAACAATGCTGTACTTTCTGCATGGGTGTTGTCCATTTTAAGAGAGGGAATGAAAGTACAAGGAAGAACAAATTTTAGTCAAAAGTTAATAGGCTTTTCAACTGCTTTTTCCTGATCCTGCCTCTCTTCCTAATATTCAAGCTGATAGGCCTAAAAGATCTAGATGTAGTCACTTTCAGTAGTTACCTTCAGGAAAACCCAGTTCACAGAAGGGAAAGGATTGCAAGAGCTCTAACTGCTCTCCAATGTTATGAGAAGAAACCACTCATAATCTGCAGTCTCTCCTTGACAAAGCAAAAAACAAATGCCTTTTTCTTGGGATTTAAGCAGGAAACATGGCCATAGACTTTCCTCAGTAAGATCTAATCTATCAAACTTATGAGAGAGAGGGAAATATCTTGCATAAGGCAGAAATCCCTTATGAGATTCTATGCAGGCTTTCAAGAATGACATTTCAAGAAAAAGGAGGCCTTGACCAAAAATCTAGTTAAAAATCTCCACATCACATTTCTACAGAAAGTTTCAGGTTTCACACAGTTCCACTTGGAAAAAATCTATTTTATCTTCAGGTCACTGCGCCATGTTGACAGCTCACTGCGCCATGTTGACAGGGAACTCACGGTGTCCTGTTGAGGGTTAATGATAACTGTAGGTTGCACACACACTAGGTTTATTCGGAGTACAGATGGCTTGAAGGAACACAGGCTTGAAAGGCACAATTACCTGGGAGGTCTGAGCAGTGCTGGTGCAGGATACAATCTGACCAGTTACCATGTAACACTCCAACTTGACACCTTGTGCCACGTCACACACACCTCACCACTCAGACAAGCAACTGACAATAATGGTAGCTCACACTGATACCACTACAGAGCAGCACTTGCACACACTCTGACTCACTTACATTTACGCCACAAGAGGGCTGCACTACACTTGGGTTGGCCCGTACAGCCATGGCAGACATAGTTATATATGTGTGTGTTTTTACATATCCACACCTTTAACAGTGCTGTACTTTCTGCATGGCTGTTCTCCATTTTAAGAGAGGGAATGAAATTACAAGGAAGAACAAATTTTAGTCAAAAGTTAATAGGCTTTTCAACTGCTCTCTCCTGATTCTGCCTCCCTTCCTAATATTCAAGCTGACAGGCCTAAAAGATCTAGATGTAGTCACTTTTAGTAGTCACCTTCAGGAAAACCCAGTTCACAGAAGGGAAAGGATTGCAAGAGCTCTAACTGCTCTCCAATGTTATGAGAAGAAACCACTCATAATCTGCAGTCTCTCCTTGACAAAGCAAAAAACAAATGCCTTTTTCTTGGGATTTAAGCAGGAAACATGGCCATAGACTTTCCTCAGTAAGATCTAATCTATCAAACTTATGAGAGAGAGGGAAATATCTTGCATAAGGCAGAAATCCCTTATGAGATTCTATGCAGGCTTTCAAGAATGACATTTCAAGAAAAAGTAGGGCTTGACCAAAAATCTGGTTAAAAATCTCCACATCACATTTCTACAGAAAGTTTCAGGTTTCACGCAGTTCAACTTGGAAAAAATCTATTCTATCTTCAGCTCCCAGACTGCCCCAGAGAAAAGCTGGGAAGAAGATGCCAAAATTCAGATTTGATATGTTCATCCTGTGCATGGTTTATGTCCAAAGGATTATGAAACAGGAGTACATTAGAGAGTTACTCTTCAAAGGGAAGAGGCAGTCTGGGAAGTCAAACCAAAGCTTGTCCCTCAGTAAAAAAAAGTTGCCAATGGGACCTGAAGAAAGCCGAGACTGACTGTCTGACCTCCAAGGAGATCATTTGTGTGACAGAGGTTTTTCTTCCAGGAAAAAAGCTGCTACATGAGAATCCCAAAGATATGGAAAAATGAAACTCCGTATGTTTTTTCATTAAAGTTGGAAGAACCTCAGGTATCTGATGGTCTTCATTAAACAGAATCAATCTTGCTACAGTTAGAAATGATACTTAGAATACAACCCGCAGTCATCATTCAGATTCCCTTCATCACAACAGGAGTAGACAGACCCAAGATTTCTAAGCACTAAAGGGTTCTTGGTCTCAAGGCAAGTGTTCTAAGGCACTCTTCACTTTAGGTGATCTATCTGGGTGAACACTTAAGAGGCCTTGCTTCTATAACACCAAATCCCCACATGTTTTAAAGTATTCCTTGAGTAAAGTCCACAGAAAAAGTTCTCTTGTGTTGGTAAATGAATTCAAAGGACCAGAGTTGTCAGACTATAAGTGCTTGAGGTTATTCCATAAGTGAAAATTCACATCTGGTGAGCCTGTATCATTGGGAGTACAGTCTCACCAAATACTTCTCACCCCAAAGGAGTCAATCATTTCCTTCCTACTAGAAGTAGCATAACCTTGAGAGCTGCATGAGCTACTGGGTAACACCAAGACCATTTCTTAGAGTGGAGTCCTGGGGTACTTATAAATAAATACATAAGATTAAAACGATATATATATATATATATATATATGTACTGTGCATATATGTGCATGTATGTATATATGTGTGTATGTGGG
>JAUUDW010637953.1:0-11027 GCA_032361385.1 Panulirus guttatus
ATTTTGTGTACCCCACTGAGATATCCTGTCCAAGTCTGAGTTTATTGTGGAAGCTATGTCAAGGCGAGATGCAGATCAAGTGAGAGAAGAGGGAGCAGAATCGAAGGATGTGGATGAATGAGGATATTATGATTAAGATATACCTGACACTACCATCTTGTGTGTGTAAAGTATTGATAACAGAAGTAATCGGACACCGTCACTGTTTTGTATACATTAGAGCGATGGCTACAAAGTGTAAATCTGTATATCAGCATATAGTACGTGGGGAACACTATGCTGCCCCTAGCACCTGCTGGGAGGAGCATTACCCTGCCCCAACACCTGCAGGAAACTGCGCTGTACTGCCACAACACCAGCAAGGTACAGCATTATACTGCCCGTAAGCACCACCCACAAGAGGTAACAGTGGTAAGCTACAACATGGCAGAGACCCGGCCAGGGGCGCAAGGTTCATGAAAAGACGTTTAGCATATATTAAAGCTTTTCTTTTCTGTTGTGGTGTTGGTGTTGGTGGTGGAGGCGTCGAGGTGTTGTGGTGTAGGTGTAAAGGCGTGAGGGTGTGGGCGGCCCAGCGTCACCAGCAGCCGCCGCTCTCAATGGCCTCACCCTCCTCCCTCCCCCACGATCCCAGCGCCCATCCACGGTCCCCCCAGCCCTCCCTGCTCCCCAACTCACCAGTTTGTCTCCTTCTTTGACCTTTTGTAAGCATTACATAATTCCGAGTCTCACTGACTTCTGGAGACCTGGGTCTAGGCTATTTCTACATACCAATCGTATGGAGTATAAATACACTCATGCATATATGTAGCATAAATACACACGTACGCATAAACAAGCACACACTGGACTACTACCTGAATAAGATTGCGGATAATACCAAGGTCATGATGAAGTAAGGAGCGAAGAGGATTGCACCAGGATACAATGGAACAGAGACAGAGTCTTATTAAAGTGGTCTGACACATGGTTGATCAAATTCAACCCGAGGAAATACGAAGTAAATAGGTTGGGAAATAGCGAAAGGTGACTATAATATGATTATTATCATGCAGGAAATGAGCTGCTGGAATTTCAGCGTGAAGGATCTCGAAATCGACATTTTACATCCCTGTCATCAGAGCATCCCCATACGAGAATTATAGAGGACAACAGACTCTCTGCTGGCAAATTTGGAATCGCATTCAAGCACATGGATCCGGAAATATTCGCCAAACTGTTCAGATCTTAAGTTACACCAAAAGTAGAATATGGATCAGATTTGGTCACCACACTTGAGGATGCATAAAGAACAAATGGAGAAGGTCCAGAGAAGTACAACAAAGATGGTACTAGAGCTGAGTTACGGGGAAAAGTTAGAGTTTATGGATCTTATACCAACGAAAAGAGAAAAGTAAGAGGTGACCTGATCACATCTTTCAAGTTTGATGGCCAGAGTGAAGAGTTCTTCGAAAGATGCAAAGATTGAACAACCTGACAACACCATATGAAGTTAAGCAATAAAGCAAGAAACGTGTTAAGGTACACGCAAAGAAGTATTTTCTAAGTACATGAATAGCTTATCAGTGGAATGAAATGTGTTATGAGATATCGAATGTGAACAGTATACTGTTTAAAAAGTCGCATGATACTAGAGAAAATAGTTCAAAAGCTGGGGCCATACAGTACAAATACGTAATTAAACAAATCTTGCACTTTCATGTTGTTCATGTGCTACAGAGTTGTTTATGGCAGCGAAGTGCAGTATTTGTGCCTGGCAACGGAGATCAGTAGTTATGTCCGGCAGCAAAGTACAGCAGCCGAATGTGGCAACAGAATACAGTACCCGTGTCTGGCAAAGAAGTACACTTGATCTGTGTCTGGCAACGGAGTCCAGCAGTTTGAGAAAACGGAATTTTGTCCTGCATAACCTGGCCAACTGCCGGTTAAGGTAAATCATAAACTCTTATAGTCTTACCCAGTGCTCTGGTCATCCCCGTACTTTAGTGACCTTTTTTCATCTGGTTACCCACAGTCTTAGACAACTCCGTATTCTGGTTTCACACGCGTCCTCTGGGTAATGCAGGCTTGATGACATGAAAGAATCGGTTACTGTAAACTGAGCTTTAAACATGGCGTACGTTGACCTGTCGTTAGCCTAATCATCTCTCACGTCAGGCTAATTTGTAGCAAATGATTAGGCTACAATGGGGTTGTGCTAGATATGTGTTTACGCGGGGAGAGGTGGTTCAGTTGCTCTTGTCGTAGTTGTTTGTTAGTAGAATGTTTGTGAAACAGAATGTAGAAAAGTATTAGATTAAATGGTGCTTGAGAGAGGTGGGAAACTTCGCTGTCATGCAGTTAGGAAACGATCTACAGATTATAGATTATACTTAGGCCTGCGGATGAGACAGACTTTCTAAACAGTGTAAAGTGTTTTGATAAATAGTTAAGGCTTAACTTATATAGAGATAAAGCAACCTAGGTGCCATAGGTTAGAATGTTTTGTCCATAATGCTCCAGCAATTTCTCCATTGTTGACACGTTCAAAGACGTTCCAGGAACCGGATGGTACGAACTCGTTAATACTGGGGATCGAAGTTACCGCAGTTGCCAATTTCGTTGGAAAAGAAGGTAATATCATACTGTTATAGTATTAGAGCCACGATCCCAGAGAAGGACGTTTACCATGTTGACAGATTGCCAAAGATTCAATTTCTATTGTGCTGGAATAGAGTAACTTTATTTGATAGAGTACGTTGGTAGAACGGTCACGCAAGTTATTGAGGAGAAAATGCCTCTTGCCAAATCATATTCACCTGTTCGATACCATTGCGAGGTACAAGCTCACTATACAGTTTTCGTTGTTATGATTTTTGTATAGTAACCGACATGTTACGGGCAAAAACGTGCCTCAAGTGGCCATCTCGGAAGAAAGGAAAAATCAAAGCATGAGATACAAAATGTAGAAATTCATTTGAGGTTCTTATATGTTTGACAAATGGACGAGAATTTCACTGTCTTAATGTTCGAGGAAAGACAGAGAACCACCATAACAGTTAAACTTCGGAAAAGTTTTCATGTCATTGTTAGACTGCATAGCAGAGCATTGTGGAACCGTTCAGTACAGAGTCTGTAACACACGTTCGATTCGTCCACCCATGATGAAGCAGAAAAGGCGAGCCAGACGTCTGTGTTTTCCCTGCTAGGCAAGAAACTTAATTCTGATAATATTACATAGGTGATAAACTTCTGTTTGATAAGTTATTGCCGCTTGGAAGATAGAAGTCTCCAAACGTCACAGCTATTCGTATCCGGTTAGGTTTTGTATTTTGATCTTCTATGACATCAAACACCATGAGCAAGACATGCTCTAGCGAAAGCCATCTCAGGTGAAAAATTATTGAGTAAAAAAGATCAATCAGGGCCCCACAGGTGTCTGTAGACCTCAACTCTCAAAGGTAGAAAGGTTAGAGGAAGAAGGAAAATTTTTAGTGTAATAACTGTGATATCAACTGCACTTTGAAATTAGGCTGTAAAACAACAGGGTGATGCACCAGCGTCACCTCACCAACAGGCCAAATGACTGATTGTGAGTCAGTCGGAGTGGCTGGCGTGCCGAGGAACCAGCGAAGGTCATTCACGGCTACTGTGGTTCCTCTATAACGTCAGTGTCAAGGATTTCGAGTAGCACAAGCATGAAACTGGTCGATAAAGCGTTTACAATGACGAAGCTTTGAAACGAAAAATTCTCATGAACCCTACATATGTGAAGCGTTCCTAGCCCATAGGCTACTAGCCCAAGGCTTTGCCTAGGCTCACAATACTTAAGAAAAATGTCAAGAAGCTGTAGGTTACCTGATATACCTTAAGACAGGTGGAAAAATTATCCAAGCGTGATACTCCAAACCTGTAGTCTCCTGGGAGAAGGTAATGGGTTTCTTATCTGCGAATCGTAAATTAAAAGAAGAAGGTGGCGTGTTTCGAGGGAAACGTGGGGTTGGCTAGAGAGACATACATTCATTTTGGGTGTGGACAAAGAATGTCTAAATCTGAGGAAGGAATGGCTAACCTAGTTTATGGTTTAAACGGGAGAATTTTGATGAAATGCCAGGATATCACTCAGTGGGTGGAGAGGAACGTTCACATGATAAATGGGAAACAAGCAGCCGTTCAAACGGAGGGGCAGTTTGAAGAGAAGGTCCACACCGATGAAAAAGTGACAGACAGTAAGGGAGCGATTGTCTGCACAACGCTGGGTAGGGCAGGCGAAAGTCTGACAAGCGACGGACACTCGAGAGAATGGGAAGTCACCACTACGTCTCGTTGACTGGGAAGAGGTCAGAGTTCAACTTAACCTATGTTGATATACGTAATTCTCACTTTTAAACCGGCATATATAGCCGAAGAGGAATACATCTTAGAAAGGGGAAGCCTCTTGAAGTAGTGAAGGGGTCAGGTGTAGTATCCCGGTCCATACTTTGGCTGCCACCGTCGGCCACCACATCGGGGTCACTACCACACGCACACACTGTACCACTGCCGTCATTGTGACCATGTTTAACGCCTGTTTGACTCTCAATGGGCCACTTGTCTCCGGAGCACAGTCGCAGGGAGAGCGGACGGACACACAAGAACTGACATCCGGTGAAAAATTGAAGTTGTATCGAGAGATAATTCCGATAACGCCCGCGGAGAATACCGTATCAAGAGCAGGCGAAAATAAGTTAAGCCCTGCCTTCCGACGTCGATAGACATGTTGAGAAGTTTAAGTTGATCTAGTGATTAGTTTGTATCCGAGGTTTGGCTCGGTTAACCCCTGAAGTGCCACGACCTAACCATACGAGTACGATGACTCTACCCTGGAGTACGATGACCGAACTCATCGTAGTCAAAGGATAGTCAATGTTCAAAGAGTTAGATTGCCATACACATGGAGTTAAATACATATAATATGCATAGGGTGGTTCATATGTTCAATGTAGTATCTGACTAACATGTATTATCATTATCATTTTTTGTTTTTCATACTTGATGGCCGTTTCCCGCGTTACCATTATCATTATCAGGACCCCTAATACTGTGCTCTTGTAGCTTTGAGATTATATTCTAATATTTACCAGCAGACAGTTTTTGTCCTTTACTATTCTTTTAGGATGAAACATTTGGCACAGATTGCAGACTCGCGGGTTCCTCTTTCACACAGATTCCTGCAGCTTATCTCCTGCTGGATGATATTTATAGTGAGGCCTTTTCTCATCGTGACCCATCCTTTTTACTTTACATTTACTCGGGATGAATTTCGTCAACCATGGATCAGACCAACTCTGGACTTTGTCTAGGTCCTCATGTATGTTAATGATATCCTCCTCATTGTATACTTCCTCCATGGCCTTGGCATCATCTGCAAACATATTCGTCGGAGTCTAATCCTTTTTGGTAAGATTCATTAATTTGTTCTCTGACTATCTTTTTACGGTGTTTTTTAGACAACGCTCGTTAGAGATACCGGTCTATAGTTCTCCTTTCTTAAAGATAGGTATGTCATATGCTCTCTTCCACTCCCGTGGCACTTTATCTCTCTCCTACGACATCTTGAGCAACATTTCAAGAGATCTGTCAAGTGTTCTGTACACTTCTACAACATGTATGGAGAAATTTCATCAGGACCATGAGCCTTGTATGGATTCAAGGCCATTTATCGTTCTGTTTTTGTCCAAAAAGTTCAGTGCTTTCCAAGAACTCCTCCCTATTCCATATCAGTGGTGACAGGGCCATTGTGTCTTCCACTGTGAAAACGCTTTTGTTCTGTCATGCAGCTTCTCGCATGTTATTACTTCATCCACTGCAACTCTTCCCTCTGAATCCCTTTCGCTTGATTAGTTGCTCTTTGACGATCAATTTACTCTTGAATTTACGGAAAAGTTTTGAAATATCCCCTGCCATGGCCACAATATCTCATAGTTTCTCTTGTTATTTCTCATTTTTCCGTCCTGCTTCACCCACTCTGTGCCCTCGTGTTCCTATCCAACGTCGGGTGGCTTCTAGGGCCAAAATTGCATCACGGCATCCACTTTAGAACAAATATTCCACCACTCTATAACTACAGACTGGTGGAGCCAGCAGGTGGACGACTCCAGCCAGGTCTGGCGTTCCCCCCCACAATCTCCAACCCGCCCTCCAGCAAACCACATCGTCAGGAAACACTAAAGCCAGCACTTGCAGGAGGATCTCCACGCTGTAGGTGGGTATTGAGGGCACCACTGAGCCAGCTCCTGGCGATTCCTATGGACACACTGACTACACACCCTTTCCTCTGTTGGCCAGCGACCTATAAGGAAGGTCATTAAGTCTGCAAACCCTATTTCAACTAGACTCTGAGTCTTGTCCCCAAATCAAAACACATCCTAACCCTAGCTAAATAAATGTACATACATAAGATTATAAAATAATGTATATATAAGGAAAATACAGAGACTGTTTAGTGGGTGTTGCACCCACATGACGGCAGAACCGCCCAGTCAGTGCTCCATTCACTGCTGTAGCTACAGAAAGGACTACGAAGGAGATAGGACAGGTAGAGGATAGGCCTTCACCGTACATGACATATAAATTGGAATCTAATATAATCAGCAGACCACCAACCCAGCGCCACCATGGAACCCAGCACGGTACCCTCCCTCTCCACCCGGGATCAGGAGTGTGGTGGGTGACACAGTCACCCACTACACCCCCAGCCCCAGGTTGGGGGGAGACTACCCCGTGCCCGGCCCACAGCAGCACGAAGCCAGTATTCCACCTTATAACACCTTGATTAGTTTAGTTTCCTTGAGGAAGATCAATTGATTAATAATACTCGGGTTGTCCCCAAGTATATTTCCTATTGTAAATGTTTTATTTTTCATTTGTAAGTGTTGATTTAGCTTCATCCTCTGCGGCATGAAATGTGTGCAGCAGAGGATGATATGTTTGATTGAATTTATTCTACTGTCTAAATTAGAAATTGGGGGGAAGGATTTTTCAATGTAGGGTTCAAGGTGGGTGGTGTAGGTACACCTCTCTCGCTACCTCCTTATATATTGCTGTGTGTGTCGAAGGGACTACGTAAGCGTAAGTCATAGGGTGGGTAAGAGGCAAGGGATCTGAGAGCACTGAAGAGTGTGTGGAAAGAGAGTTCGCTGTCTGGAAGGGCAAAAATGGGTATGTTTGAAGGTACAGTAGTCCTATCAATGTTATATGGACGAAAGTCATGGGCTATAGATTAGGATGTGTGTACGAGGGTGGAACTATTGGAAATGAAATGTTAGGGAATAATACGTGGTGTTCAAGTAAGTAATATCTAAAGGAAGCACTTAAAGTATGTAATAAAAGAGTAAGAGATATATGTTAATAAAAAAACCAAAGTTGAGAGACCTGAAGAGGGTGTGCTGGAATCATTTGGATATATGAAGAGAATGAGTGAGGAGAGATTAACAAAAAGGAAAAAGTGTCACAAGTGGGAACAAGGAGAACAGGTAGACCAATTTGGATATGGAAGGATACAGTGAAAAAGATTCTGAGTGATCAGGGCCTGAACATGAACGTGGGTGAAAGGCATCCACAGGATAGAGTGAATTGGAATGAGGTGTTCTGCGGTTAACGTGCTATCAATGGACTGAACCAGTGCATATGAAGCAACTGAGGTAAACAATGGAAAGGTCTATGGGGCCTGCCTGTGAATAGAGAGCTGTGATTCTGGTGCACTGCACATGACAGTTAGAGAATGACTGTGAAAAAATGTGGCCTTTCTTTGTCTGTTCCTGGCACTGCCTTGCTAACTTGGGAAACAACAATCAAGTTTAAAAAAAATAACAATAATAATTATCATTATTAGTATCATTATCATTATATATGTGTGCTAGTTCCCACATCAGCAAGGCAGCATCAGGAAATTAATAATGCACTGAAACCAAAGACCCCTATCCACAATAATGCTCCACAGAGCTTTCTGTGGTTTCCCCGGACCGCTTCACATGCCCTGGTTCAGTCCACTGCAAGCACATCGTACCCTTACACCACCTTCCTCCAATTTCCTCCATTCCTTACATGCCTCACATCCTCCTGCAAATTAAGGCCCCAAACCTTCAAAGCATCTTTTATTCCATCCTACCACCTCCTCCTTGGTTTCTACATTTTCCTTGATCCCTCCACTCCTACCAAATACATCCTCTTCATCATCCTTTCCTTGTTTGTCCTTTTCCATACATCCAAACCATGTTAGTACATCTTCATTGCTCTTATACATACTCATCTTACTACCACACCTCTCTCTTACCCTATCATTTCCTATTCAATCAACCCTCTTTATACTATACATTGTCCTCAACACATTCACACCATCCTTTACATTTTTTGTCAAAGGCCCACAGCTCACATTCATATAGCAACAACTGGACTACTATACCATCAAACATACCCATCTTTGCCAATAAAGACAGTGATCTCTCTTTCCACACATTCCTCAAAGCATCCAAGATTTTTTTTCCTCTCATCCACCCTATGGCTCACTTCAACTCCCACGGTTCCATTCATTGCCGTGTCCACTCCAAGGTATCTAACACACCCCACTTCCTCGAAGTTCTCTCCATTCAAACCCATACTCCAAATAGCCTCTTACTTTTCACTGTGAAAACTAATAACATTGCTTTTATTCACAGTTACTCTCAACTTTGTCCTTTCACACACTCTCCCAAACTCAGAAACCAACTTTTGCAGTTTCTCATTTGACTCTGCCACCAGCGCTGTATCATCAGCAAACAACTGACCCACCTCCCAAGCACTATCAACTCCAGTATGTTGCATACCTACTCCTCTTTAGAAGACCCTTGCATTCATCTACCTCATCATCCCCTTCAAACAGCCATGGTAACATCACACACCCTTGCCACAGCCCCACCTTCACCTGGAACCAAGCACCCTTCTTTCTACCCCCTCGTATACACGCATTACTCCCTTGATAATAACATGCCACTGCTTCTAATTGATTTTGTCCCACACCATATATTCATAGCAGCCTCAATTAAGCATTTCTATCAATTATCTACAATAATAATAATAACAATGGTGTATTCATTCTTGCTGCTAGGTTTTAAAGCAATTTGGGAAATGAAAAAATACTATCGAAAAAATGGTTTTAAAGCAATTTGGGAAATGAAAAAATACTGTCGAAAAAATACTGTCTCTGAGGTGAGTCAAAACAGTTTCCTAAGCCTATGATGATGTTGTCCATTTCACTTATTTAAACTAATGTTTTCACATTTCTCACCATTAATAGTGCATCTAAAGGAGCATAAATCCCCTTAAAAATGCCACATAGAAGGCTGAGTGACATTTCTATCTTCCACATCATGTACATACATTATGCTTTGCTTTCAACACTGTCGTTTTGATATGGGTGAATCATTCATTAAAACCAAAATCAAGAAGTATACTAAATATATTATTGGAGAAGGTGTTTCCAGCTTTTCTGGATTTAGTATTACTGCAAATACTAGAGGACTTTACAAGGCCTAGAACTTAAGTTAAAATGTTATCATCAAACAGACTAGAGAAAGCACAAGTCCTGGGGTTTCTTAGTGCCACAAATGGAAGCCTCAGTAGATGCATTCGCACTCAGGGTTACTAAACAAGATATAAGAACATCTATTTCAGAATATTTCAAAAGTCTAATGTCAATATGAAGAAAATATTTCTACTACACATAGAAAGCTGCCAGAACAGCTGTGTGTTTCTATTTTTATCATTCTTTAGGAAGGACCAAGATCACTTACAAAGCTTTAGGAAGAACCAAGATCACTTACATAGCTTTAGTAAGGACCAAGGTCATTTACACAGCTTTAGAAAGAGCAAAGATCACTTGCATAGCTTTAGGAAGGCCCAAGATCACTTAAATTGTTTTAAGAAGGGCCAAGACCACTCGCAATGCTTTAGAAAGGACCAGGGTCACTTACAAAGCTTTAGGAAAACCAAAATGGCTTAGAGCTTTAGTTAAGACCAAGATCTCTTATAAAGCTTTAGGTTGGACCAAAATCACTTACATAGCTTTAGGAAGGACCAAGATCACTTACAAAGCTTTAGTAAGGACCAAGGTCACTTGCATGGGTTTAAGAAGGGTCAAGATCACTTAACAAAGCTTTAGGAAGGACCAAGATAAGATGCAAGATTTTAGGAAGGACCAAGATCACTTACAAGCTTCAGAAAGGACCAAGATCACTTACAAAACTTTACGAAGGACAAGATTACTTACAATACTCTAGGAAGGATCAAAATCACTTTCAAAGATCACTTTAGAAAGGTCCAACCAAGATCACCTATAAAGCTTTAGGAAGGACCAAGATCACTTACAAATCTTTAGGTTAAGATCAGAATCACTTACAAAGCTTTAGGGAAGGATCAAGATCACTTACAAAATTACTTGAATCACTGTATCAGGTTAGAAGAAAAATAACCATAAAATACACAAAGTTTGTTTTTCTTACATTACTTACTGCAACTAGGATACAATCAGTAGTCCTGAACCAAGAACTTACAGATTTGTATGTAAAAATCCTGAAAAACAGTCAGCGAATTCAATTCATTTTTTGAAGAGGCCCTAAAAATTAAATCACTGATATAAAGATAAACATGATAGCAAAAAGCCTAGCTTTACAAGGAGATTTCAGAACTTAGGCATTTGTTTCTAAAATATCTACAAAATTTTCTTAAAAAGAGAAAAATCAGTCCAGACCTACTGTTTCCTTCTTTCTATAACACATGTACAAGGCTACATACAGGAGATATATGTGTAGTGGCAGAGAAGCATGAGCCCTAGTAATACTACGAGCCCAATATCATCGGTCACATCACATAAAAATGATCCAGAAACAGGTGCCTCCAAAAACAATATTTAACAAAACGTCAAATAAGAATACCTGTAGTAATAATAATAATATCAATTAATTCTTTAATACCCGTTCATTGTTTAATAATAATAATAATAATAATAATAATAATAATAATAATAATAATAA
>JAUUDW010637964.1:0-11027 GCA_032361385.1 Panulirus guttatus
ATATATGATATTCTAGCTCTCCAGTTCAGGAGGACCAGTAGTGATGTAATCATGTTCTAACTAAAATTTCCCACATGCAAACTATAGGTTAATTATGTAAACGGTTAAGTAACACGTAAAAATGCGGGTATTCATTATGCAACAAACTGATTCGTTTCGCGCTAACCTTAAGATTTGCTGAACCGGGTTGGTGATGTTATAATCATTACCATGGATAACAACCGGTTAAACTTGCTGTCTCATGCCTGCCAGCATAGTACATTCTGTAGATTCATATGCTGTACAAGAAAAACCTGGAGCTTTACTCGTCTTTTTGGTGAAAGGCCAGTCGCTGTAGATTAAAAGTGGTCAATTTGTGCTGAGTGAACTTAATTCTGGAGTTAGAAACATGTCAATTTCTTCCATTTAACTATCCTCATTAATTGACTCCCAGTTCAATGCAGTAGCTCAAGCAGGCCTACGGAGAAGGTAGAGAAACTTGGGCAAAATCTCGGGAACCCAGAAAAGGGGCGATGATATCCAAAAGTATCAATAAAGTCAATGACCAAATAACTTCAAACTTTGAAAAGAAACATGTATGGATATTATCATCTGTTGTCTCTCCTGTCGCTTTCACAGGCAGCCCTGGAAGGGATAATATGCCAACCCATTCCCTAAGGTCCGTGTCCACTCTTGGTGAAGATTCTCAACCCGTCCCCCATTGTCAAAATGTATCACAGACTTCCACACTTAGGTTAGAGTGTAACATAGACTTCCACACTTAAGTTAAAGTGAAACATAAATTTTCACACTTAATTAAGGAAGCTCTTCTTAACTCTCTACCTTAAACACACTGTTGGTTTGTTATTCAAAACTAGATCCCATTGCTATAGATTCCACACCCAAAATGCTTCCATTGCATCCTATCCCCAATCATTCTTCTAATATTATCTCAAGTATCACAATCCCTCATCAGTTTACTCAGTATATCTATCCAGCTCTTCTGCAGTCTATCCTTACTCCCTGTACCTTCCGCTGTACTACAGCCTATCATTTAGCATTTGTCCTACATAACGGTGACCATCGTAGGAAGACCTTATCCCACGCGCCTATTTTGAAAATTCCTTCATATCCACAACCCTCAATTTTTCATTCTTTGTTCTGTCTATCCCTCTTAAATCTAACTTCCTTCCAGATACTGAACAAAAAAGAATAAATATTGTTCAGTTCAGGGAAGGTCAGGAAACCTCGCCTTTTCATCGGCCACTCCCTGTATATCGGCTTATCTATCATTCCGTTCCGTGTAGTGCACTAGTCTGAGGTATAAATTAACTCTTCATTACCTATTTCTTCTCTTCTCTCTTCCTCTTTCATTCATCCCCAATATCTATACATCAGGTCTTAAGATGGGCATTTATAATTCACTTTTACAGAATACTTTAGTCTTTGCGACAACGATCCGTTTTCTATGGTAATTGTGTGTCATAGTCAGATGATATTTTGTCAACAAATGAAATCCCACCTGAGGCCACAGACCTTTCACTCTGAATAGAGGTTGTGTCTGCTGTATTTGTTGCCTGACAGGTAAGAGGATTGTTTCGCAAAAGGTAAGCACTTATATATAGTTAAACTAGATATTGAGTAACACAGGAGATTGATTAGAAGTAACATAAAGTGATGGCCCTACATAATCCAGATCATCTGGTCTCATTCATATATAAATGCCAGGCAATGCATGTAAATCAGTCATAGTATGGTGGGTGTAGTGACATTAATGGTAGTTTACTATAGTGCCGACACGATATTAATGTTAAATACGTGGTAAAAATCACAATGATATTCTTAGTTTTTAGGATCAAAACTTGAGGAACACATGATGTATAACTTCACTCTGACGGGGTTGAGTGTTTAGGGGCACCACAGATGTAACTTATGGAGTGTAAGGAAAGGTTTATGATAAATCTCTGAAACTACGCAGAAATATTTATGAAACATACCTAAATAACACACCGTAATCCATCTGAGTTGTGTTCAGATAAGCTGGTGAAACAAATTTTGATAAAAAAGAATCATAGTCAAAATGAAAAGTGAAGTGAAAAAGCTATTTCCCGCAGGAAATGAAAGACATCAAGTAAAAACAATAAGACTACCAAGAAATAAGTGATATAGACCTCAGCTTACACAAGGAGAAATAACATACTTGTGGTGGAAGCATATTGTTAAGATAGTTATAAGCATTACAAAGCCAGATGTTGACATGTTTCTCAGGTGATGTTGTCACCTCCTTGTTTATATAGTGTTGTATGCATTTGCTTCTTTTTATAATGGCACAAATTCCACCGTGTTCCATGTTTCATTACTTCTGAAGATGCTTATGTAGTTTCATGATGACATTTGTCGTGGTATTATACGTATTTACTAATTAATTATCATTACTGATCCCTGTAATGTAAGTGATGACGTGACAGTGAATGCTATCTTGTTTATATTCAACTTAAGTATGTGTATTACAGTTGTGCAGTAAGTCTACAACCCTCCAATGAACTAAAGCAACCCAGAGCAGATGTACATTGATAACCATGACGGAACTGTTACGATGGTCAGGGAGGCAGTGAGACACTCCCTTTATGATGGTGGTAAATTACTGGTAATGGGAGATTTAAGTAACAGCAGTTTAAACTGGGAGAACTTAGGTGCTCATAGAAATAAAGATGGAGATACAAATTCCTCAAATCTGTACAGAACTTCCTGTATCAGTACATCATGAGATATAGCAGGGATGATACTATCACTGATTGACTTTGTCTTTACACAAAATAGCATGGAAATGGAACACATCAAATTTGAAGCATCTTTAGGTAAAAGTGATATTGTAGTACTTGATTTCAACTACCATATTTTACTGCATATTAGATGATCTGGAGTATGAGATGCACCCCTAAATTGGCTGCGAATATTTTGGAAAAAATATGTGACTGTATATAAGGGAATAATGTTTCTTTAGTTCACACACATGAAAGATGAATCAGTAATTCTATATAAGTGGAATACATTTCAAATATAACAGATACTGTACTGTTATTCAAAAACACAATTAATAAAACATGAGCCAAAGCATTCCTTCATTCTTAAAGGAAAACAAAAAGAAACTGTTAGCAGTACCCTATATGAAAATTTCAGCATGTACATTTTTTTGATCATGATCTTTTTTACCAATAAATATTCATTGTCTTGTATATCAGATATTAAAGAAATTCCATTGACTTTTATTCTCTCCAAATCAAGAAAATTCATCACTCGTGCTTATATTAACTGCTTTGAATGGATGAAGTATCACTTTCCATATATACCACATCAGTGATAACAAAATTGCATTAAGTGTATGATTAAAGATCATATACAAGTACTGCTCTACTAAATACATAGGTTGTGACAACCTTTTTATTAAATGATGTTACTTGAAATCCAGGCCATTACCACTAGTATAGTCATTCTAGATCTGACTTTCAGTGTATTAGATTAAGGGTGACTTTTGGAACACATTATTTTGATAGAATATGCATCTTATATGCTACAAAATATGGTATTTAGTGGAGGAGAACACAACTTGGGAATCAAAGAAAGCACAGACCCTAAGAGGACGTACAGTTGAGGTAAACATATAGAGTTAATCAACATCTTTAAGTGTTCTACAACAAAAGTAGACCAGTTCTATTGAAGGTTTTATGAAATCTCCAAAGAAGGAGTCAGAACATGGGTAAAATGGAACACTAAAAGGGGGGAAGAATGAAGTGGAAAGAATAATAGTTCAACTTGAAATGTCAAAAAGTGAGAGTTCTAGGATGTGTGGAAGAGGCATAAATGTCACTATAGCATACAGCATTACAAAGATTTAGAACAACAAATGAATACTGCAAGGTAAGGAGGGAGGAGCAGACAGGTTTGAAAGAGAGCATTGTGGACAAGTTGAACGACAAAAAGTTTTTTAAATAAGTTCATCGTGAGCAAACTATTGGTTAAAGAGCAATTAATCAGGCTAATGGACTCAAAGGGAAGCACAGAACCTTAATTGGAAATAAAATTGTAGTAAGTATATACAGCTGATCTAATTCTTTGAGAGTGTAGTGGGATACCAAGAGTTCTACCACAAGAGTACAAATCAGTGTTATAGAAGGTTCAGTGATGTACTATGGGGTCCGAACATAGGTAACATGGAAAACCTGAAGTGGAGGAAAAATGAAGTGGAAAGAGGCATGGTTCAACAAAAAATACCAAAATGTTAGAAGTCCAGGAATGTATAGTAATTTGGAAGAGGTGCAAACATCTCAGTAGTTAGATACCATTGGAAAGACAGGAGAATGAGAAATGAGTACTGCAAGGTATGTAGGGAAGAGCAGACAGATCTTGAAAAGAGCACGTAGACAGGGCAAAAGACGACCCAGCTTTTCTGTAAGTTTATTACAAGCAGCCTCTCAGTCAGTTCACAACTAGTGAGGCTAAGGGGCTCAGAGAAGAGGACCTTTCAAGAAGACAAGGAAATATGTGAGGAGTTAAATAAATTTAAAAGCATTTTTGCGATGGAGGATAACACTGCGTCAGTGTTAGAAATGTGGGAGAAGAACTCTTGGAAAGTAAAAACATAAACAAATGATGTAATCAGGCTATTAAAAACTGATCTGTTCAAAACCTTGGACCTGATAAAGTCTCCCCATGTGTTGAAGGTATATGGAAAGGCTCTGACTAAGCTTCTCCAAATGCTGTTCAGTATGACACTAAAGGGTGGGGTAGTTCCAAAGATGTGGAAGAGGGCAGATGTGCCAAACTTTAAGAAAGGAGATTGTACTGAACTACATGTCTGTTTCATTAACATGTATAGTTTATAAAACATTGGAAAGATTATGAGAAAATTAATGACTAACTGCAAAGGAGAAACTTCTAAACTGGAACACAACATGTTTTCAGAAAAAAGAGATCATGCATCATGAATCTGTTAGACTTTTATGACAGGGTGACTTTATGATAAAGTTGAGCCTAGTACAGGGTGAGACTTTTATGACAGGGTGACTTAAAGTTGAGCCTAGTACAGGGTGAGACTTTTATGACAGGGTGACTTTATGATAAAGTTGAGCCTAGTAACAGGATGAGACTTTGTGACAAGCTGAGCCAAGTCAGAGGGTTAGACATTATGACAAGTTGAGCCTACTTTAAAAGCAAAGATAGATGAGCAAGTAAATGTCCCTAGACTGCCAGAGAGCCTTTGACACCATACCCCTTTGGAGACTGATTAAGAAGCTAGAGTTTCAAGCAGGAATAAAGGGCAAACTTGTTCACTGGGCTGAGGCATACCTATGTGGAAGGGAACAAGGATGGAGGTAAGAGGCACTTTCTCAAAATGGGCTGTAGTTACAAGCAGAATGCCAAAGGATTCATCCTTGGGCTTGAAGGACTAGACTCATACCAAAACATGTTTTTTGATGATGCCAAGGACATTAGAGAAATAAGGAATGGAAATGACTGCATCAGCTTACAAAGAGACCTGGACAAAATCCAGTGTTTATCTGATGAATGGATGGTGGGATTCAAACTACATGAGCGGATATTAATGAGGATGGACTCAACAAAAGAGGTCCATGATGATTATCACTTAGCTGGAAATTAGCTACAGAAATCAATATATGAGAGATGTAGGGAATGACTGTTACTAAAGCCACATAGGAAAACTGTATAAAGAGCAAACTGCTGCGACATATAAAATCAAACTTAAGTGTATGGATAACGAAACTGAGAAAGGTATCATTGATCAAGACGTCATCACTCAGCAACAGTGATTTAGACTTCGAGAGCATAATTTGGAGCACTGTTTTATTGTATGATAAAAAAAAAAGTAATGTTGGGTCAGGCTGTTCTGATCAGGGACACTAAGGGTAATAATTTACCACCATTTAAACTCCACATCACTGTTAGCTTTGAATAATGAATGATTTAGTTCTGCAATGCCATAGTGTTTAGAGTTGTTGGGTATGGTTTGGAGCATTATATTTTATTGACTGGTGATTAATACGGTAAGAGTAATGAGGGTTAAGTATATCAAGAAAAATCTAGAGTTAATGTAAAAGTATGTAATAGTGTAAAATATCAGCTGAAAATATTAAAACCTTACCTAACCTCATCTACTACCTGAAGTGGTAAGAGAAATATACCAACAAAAATCCAACCTACACCCTTCAGTCACCTTTCATGGGCAATGACTCCCAGTGAACATAACATCAAGTGCTCTTGGCATCACATATGATACATGTATGATTTTCTTTCTTTAAACTGAAAGCATCAAAACAAGCAACAGAAACTAAATACACTCATTGCATCACATATGATACACATATAATTTTCAATCCCCACACCAAATGCATCAACATAGAAGCACCATTCAAAGTAAATGCCCACAGTACAATAAGTAGTCCAGATTTTGACAAAAAGAATTCCTTAACATCCAGTACAAACAGTTCCTCTTCTCCATGCTAAACTATGCCTCCCATGCCTGGTTGTCCACTCTCTCAAAAACAAATAAAGTAGCAAACCACACAAAACAGAGCATTCGAAATAATCACTTTTTGCTTAGCAACCACAAACACTCATATGTAATGAATGAAACAAGAGTCCTCCCAATACAATCCCACCTCAACAGGTTTGGCACAGCTCTTTTTATTAATATTAGCCCTTTCCCATCCAAACCACTCAAAAACTAACCACCAACCCAGGCTCTTTTTGTATTAGAAAATTATGGTTTCATGATTTTTTCTTTTACTGGTAATTAGTTAAGAATTTATTTAACACACAAGACTCTCATTATAGTGTGTATCAGGTATATTTAATTTTGCAGAATGTCTGTCTCAGGTTTGTCTCATTTAGAGCCATCAGTTCGCATCAAGCAACTCTGCTCACAGAGCAATTCAGTCATAGTTGATGGTAAAATTCCTCTTCACAGGTTAGTCATTTATTTTCTTAAAAATCTATATGTATATCATTCTTAAGAAAATTTTGCTAGCTGAAATATAAGGTTTTGTTATTGTATATGCAGTTCTTGCTTTGAAGTAAAATATATGTTACATTAGTGCATATTTACCTATCTGATTATGAAATGTGCAAGACAGCATAGCCTCTTCTTGGATCATTTACTACTAAACCGTGTAACTTATACTCTGGAAGGTCATAAAGGAAAGTTGTAAAGCTTATGGAAGGTCATAGTGAGGGATTAGTAAAGCTTCCAGTATTTTCCTTATTAACTGGATCATAAAATTTCAGATACTTCAGGTCAGGCTTAGAAATGGTTCGAATGGCCAATGTTTATGCCGAGGAAGGAAGTCTTGAAAATGCCTTCATTTTGTACATGAAATTTATGAAGTAAGTATAAACTTAGAAGAGTTTATCAATGAAATTTCACTTACTGTATGGTATTTCATAGGATGTGATATCATCTGCTAAAGTCATGTGATATTGTCAGTAATTACATATTTTCATAGATTTTGGTTTCAGTTATGATAGATTAAATTAGTTTTTATTTACAGATTATTTCTAGAAAAAATTCGAAGCCATCCAGACTTTGCTACCCATTCATCAATTGACAAAACTAATAATACAAAAAAGCTTAAGGTAAGTATTTTAGAGGAATTACCAGGCAAGAAGTGTATAATAAAGGAGTTTTTAGAGAGACATTTAATGACCCATTCATTGCAACCTGCTGTAGATATAAAGATACTACCATGTGCATAGGAATTTCAATAAATCAGAGGGCCAGTTATGTCATATTTTGATTTTGGAAATTGGTAAAGTACTTATTTCTGAGTAAAAAGAAATATTATATTCCTGTAGCTCCCCTGACCTGCTTGCGAAGGGGTCAAAGTTTGCTTGTGTATGAGTGGAAACTCCTATGAGTATTGTCAGAGCGTGAATGCACTTCTGAGTTTTTCCCTTTCCACATCTTTTTTAAACTTTCAGTTTGCTGATACATTTAGTTTCTTTAGTGTTTACATAAGTACAAATCTCTGTGTCTAAATATCTGTTTTTTGTGAATACATATTACCATTAATACATATTCAAATGATGCAGAGTCTTTCTGGGAAAGGTATTTCAGACCATATATTCTTTAATTTAGTTTACTTAGATAAGTATGTATGTATGTATTACATTGAGTGACTCCAGAGAAGAAAAGTTTAATTCACAGAAATTAATAAAAGAAAAAGTTATAATTGTTCATAAATACGGTTCATTTTCCATTTCCTGGCAACTCTTGGAAAACCTGCAATGATAAGCTATTTATTTGTTTTATATATTTTCCCTAAAGTCTGAGTTCAACATTTTTTCATTGCATACATACATTTGTATATATTTAATTTTTCAGTACTGCATGGATAGCCAATGCCAGTGTCCATTTACCTCATCTATGAAAGGCATCTGGTGTGTCAATTTTAGAGCTGATACTGTCTTCTGTTTCACTTTTTTCTGTTCTTATTTTTCTACCTAATGAGTTCATCAGAGTTTACTGGATCCAAGATATTAGCAATTCTAACAGTAACTATGCCTTGGGCTTTAGATGGACTGGCAAGGGCCAAAGATGGGCCTGCAGCGAGTGGATATCATACTTTGTCCTCCAACATTTTGATGGTTCATTAGCATTATACTCAAAAATATTTGGCTCACTGTCTGGCATTAGTTTCATATGTTGCTATTTCATGATACTGTCACCATTTTTCTTCTTGGCAATACACTAGGTGGAAAATTTAAAAGGATGTTGCTATATAGCTGCAGCCAGCAGTCGACTCAAGTTATTTTAGGTGTTGCTGTCACAAGACTCTACAAGGAATGGGTTAAAAACCTAAGAGTAGAGTAGTATAAGGTTGACAAGGATCAAAATAGTCCCCAGAAGAAACTCAGAACATTCATTTGAGTTATCAGTATAGGAGTTAAACAAAAAGAGTGGTGAGAGAGAATGGACATAGAGTATTATACTGAATGGAAACATTTGCACTACTAAGAACAGTAATTCTGTCATTATAGCATGTAAGGATGAAATCATATAAATGACTGTCACAATGAAAGTGTGTGGTATTGACTTCCTCAGTACAATAAGACCAAATGAGTGTTGTTTTTACTGCACACAGTCATGTGAAATGAGCATTTCAGGAGAGAATGTACTTATGTTCAAGTTCTTGTGATGAGATTTTGCCAGAGGGCAGGGCTAATGCTTAGAACTCAATGTAGGAAAATCTTGTGAAGAATGAGTTGTGTGAGTTACGTTTTGTCAAGAGTTTGAGATTGAAAGATTAAGTGTTTGTGGGCTGAATGCCAGCAGCCCATGTGTGGATGAGGCACAGTAAAAAGATGGAAAGATAGATAGATAGATAGATAGATAGATAGATAGATAGAGAGAGAGAGAGAGAGAGAGAGAGAGAGAGAGAAGTTTTACAATTATATAATGATCATGGTACATAGATGGTGCATGTTCACTCAGCCAGAGAGAGACAACTGGTTATGCCTATTTCTTATGGTCTCTGAGTGCAGAATATTACCATGGTATTCTGATGATCCAAGTAGTTCTATTCCCCATTGTGTGTGCTGGTTTCACTTAAGTGCCAATCAAACAAGCATGGAATTCTTTTGTTAAGATTGAAGACAATGCATTTAAATCTAGGACTTTTGAAGATAAGAGAAATGATAGATGTACGAAAAGCATAAAAGGATGACTATTAGGGGTTGATATGGAGATGTTTAGCCAAGTGCTGAAGCAAGTCAAGAAACATAATGAAAAATGATTAATTTTAAGGAATGTTTGTCAGCGGTGATAAACCAAAAGAGGAGCAATAGAGAGCTAAAGAATCCACTTGGAAGTAAAAAAATTGGAGGTATCAAATAAGGATAGTAGGCAGAATAACTGTCCTATCACTTGCTCTTGGTAGTAAAAGTAAAGAGCTTTAGTTCAAGAACCAAAATGGGAAACCAGTGCTGTTATTGTGTGAGTAGTGGGGACAAAACTTACTTAAGAGGGAAAGTCTAATCTTAGCTGTCAAGATAAGTATATAGTAGCAAGGAGGATAAAGTGCATGGAAATTGGTGTTCTTAACAAGGGTTAATTTTAAAATTCAAGAATGGCGATGGATAACTCATTCAGTAGCTACTTGGAAGAATTACTGAAGGAAAGTCATGCATATTAGTGTTGATAATTTATAAACCTCCAAGGCACTGCAGTGATCGAGAAGCATTATGCAACAAAAGGAATGAAATGACCATCAGGATGTTAAATGATGCTGTAGAACACTGACTTCTTAGAGATAGGTTCTGATAATGTGGGATTTTACTTAATTAGAAGCAGACTGGTGGAATTCATATATGAATGGAGAGAGAAAGAGTCAGGGAAACACTAGTTCCTAACTGTGTACAGGAAAAGTTTTCTTCATCACTGAATAATTGAGCAGGTGAAAGTCTGTAGGACTAATACAACACCATTGCAAGACCTTGTCTTCATACATAATAACATGGATGTGAAAAGTACCACGTATCACATATGGTATACTATTGGTGTGAGAGGTCATATACTGATTGGGTTTGACTGTGTAGTGGAAGACAACATAAATGGGGAATGGAGAGGAAACCGGACTGAAAGACTAGATATATTTGCATAACTGGTACTTTGAGAATATAACAGCCTCTGTTGTGTTCTTCACATCATTTTATACATTTCATTTGTTACTGCATTTTTTTTTTCATTTATGCTTTTTCTACTTCAGGAAATTCTTCCAAAGGCAGAGAAATTGAAAAGTCAACTCAGAGAAAAATATCAACACGAGTACAATGTTTTGGTTCAAGAGCAGGTATGTAAAGTAGTTTTTGTGAATTTGTGTACTATATGTTTATCTTAGTGAAAGATTTTTTGTTTTTTAAGGCTCCAGTCACGGACAAAAGTCCACATCAAGGACGGGCCCAAATTGAAATATAGAGAATTAAGAAAGGGGGAAAAACAGACAGGGAAAGTATTTACAAATTTTTGAGAAAGT
>JAUUDW010637974.1:0-18549 GCA_032361385.1 Panulirus guttatus
TTTTTTGGCCAGGCCTGAAATGAGTGTACTATCGGAAACATGATTGAGTAACTGGTTAAGGATAGTGCTTCCCAACCGAAAATCTTGAGGCTTGGAAGTTCCTTATCCAGTTTTTCTCAGATATCCTATACAACGTTTTTTATGCTTGAGGGTCACTGCCCCAGAGGGAAAAGTTTCTCAGTTTTCAAAACATACTTTTTGCTACACAGCAGACGTTTCTGAAATTATTAGTACAAAAGTAATTTTCTGGATGATAAAATGTAAGATTTTTACTTTCCTTTTTTTATTGTTCACTTGTTAATTTGTTTACAATGCCATCAGCAGAATTTTTAACTTCTCTCATTCCATAGAGTCTATTCTGTGCTTTGTATGTTTTCTCTGGTACCTCTGTTTTTATATATATTCTTGATTTTTCTCATACCTGCTTGATATTTCCCACATTAGTGAGGTAGCTCTAGGAATGGATGAAGAAAAGGCTTTATTTGCTTGCATCCATTTTCTAGCTGTAATGTGTAATGCACTGGAACCAGAGCCCCCTATTCACAACCATGCTCTACTGACCATTCCATTGTTTCTCTCAGCTGGTTCACATGCCCTGGTTGAGTCCATTGACGTTACCCCCTGTACACCATGTTGCACCAGTTCACTCTGTTCCATGCATGCCCTTCACTCTCCTGCTTGCATTTTATGTAACAGCTAGTAGGTAGATATATGCAAGTAAGGCCATTGATCACCTGTTCCTGACACTGTCTTGCTAAGGTGGGGGAAGTAATTTTCATTAAAAGATAAAGTTATACTACACGGTGAATCATGCATAGCATCTTTGGACAGTAGTCAGTATACTTCTAAGAACAGTTTTCCCACTGACCATGATTCTTAACATATTTCACCTTTTTATTTGCTGTGTCCAAGGCATTTTTCAGTGTTAACTTACATGTGTGTGAATCAGATTAGTTTGTTTTGTCATTTTCTTCATGGTCACACTTGTCATTTCCATTACTTTTCAGTATTCCATATTTTACTTATCTCTGTCTTATGACAGTAATCATGTACTCCCTTATTTATTCCCACGTAGCTTATCAACTATAAAAATCCTTTTTTGTTAACTTACATAATGTATTAATAGAAACCAGTGAAAGGTATCACAGTTAATACTGAAAGATTCTTGAATTAGAGCTGTGTGCTCATATAATACATGTAAGAATGCCACAGGTGTTGTACTGTGGGTGTTTCTTGTTGAACACAGAGAATCCAAGTTAACCCGGCTCTTGCAAGATGCACTCGGTGGCCGCACAAAGACTTCTGTCATAGCTACAATCTCTCCAGCCTCCATTAACCTAGAAGAAACACTTTCAACACTGGATTATGCTCACAGGGCCAAGAACATCCAGAACAAGCCAGAGGTCAACCAGAAACTTAACAAGAAAGAACTCATTGGGGTTAGTTTGACTTTAGTTTCTCTTTGTTTTTTGCTTACATCCAGTGGTTGGTAAATGAGTCCTAGGATGAAAGTGGGGTCTAAGGTCCTGGGTGCTTTTCAGAGTGTGTGATGGCAGAGGTCAATCTTTTTCAGGGCAAAGATGGCTTACTTTGAATGGAGTTTTCTTGTATTACATGTGTCATTGTTAGTGCCTAGCATACTGTATGTTTAGTTGGAATGATATGCAAGTTGAGAAACTTGTTATATATCTTTCATATGTGTTCGCCATTTCCCGTATTAGTGAGGTAATGCCAGGAACAGACAATGATAAACTCATTTGGTCACATTCACTCTTTAGCTGCTATACATATTGCACCAAAACCAAAGACCCCTTTGCATAGCCAAACTCTGCAGGTATATATGTATGTATGTAAGTACTATTTTGGTGCAATACTAAACTCTTATTCATTACATTGTTATGTAATTTGGGTGGTAGTAAACTAAATGCTATTTTCAGGAGTACACAGTGGAAATTGAACGTTTGCGCCGTGATCTGATGGCAATGCGTGAAAAAAATGGAGTTTATCTTGCTCATGAAAACTATCAAGATATGATTAATACAATGGAGTCACAGGCTCAGGAGATAACAGAAAGAATTGGTCATATTCGGGCACTTGAAGAAGAAATAGAGAAGAAGACGGTAAGGATATTGTTTGTTTGGGTTGTTTTGCACCATTGATACAATTTAGCTTGAAATTTTTTTTAAATTTAGTGCATGGCTTAGCATCTGTTTATATTGGCTCTGGGTCTATAATTGATATATCGTGTCTTTAACTTGACAGGAAATGTTTTTGGCTACAAATCGTCAACTAGAGGATACATCTGAGAAACTAAGGGAAACAAAGAGCAGTTTGGACAGCACTCACAACACTCTCATCTGCACACAGAAGCTTTTGCATGATACAGCTCAAGAACGTGATGAACAAAAGTACGTCATAGAATATTACATTAGTCGTTGTAAGATTGATTTGCTTTTCCACTTCAATTGTGTGATGAACTGAACTAAAATTGATTGTTACCTGTAAGAATGTCATGCCCCTTTATATTCATGTCTGTTTTTAACATTCTATTTTATTTCTGACACTTGCCATTCTAAACCTTTGTTCATTATGATTGGAAAAGATTTCCTCAATATTACATTGCTTTTGGCTTATTCTGCTTCTGTGTTACCATTAATGTTTTTCTTTCCATAGGGTTATCATTCATGTAAAGGTATGCACATCATTTTTCTTTTTTCTTTCATTCGTGTTTGCCATTTCCTGGGCTAGTGAGGTAGCACCAGGAACAGACAGTCACTTACATCTCTAACTGTCATGTGTGAGGCACCAAAACCAGAACTCATATGCACAACCAGGCCCCAAGGACCTCTCTGTGGTTTTTGCTCAACCACTTCATATGCTCAGGTTCAGACCATTTACAGCATGGTGTCCCCTGTGAACCAAATAACTCCAGTTTGCTCTGACCCTTGCATGCCTTGCACCCTCCAAAGCATCTTTCTCTTCATCCTTCCAAGTCTTCCGTGGTTTCCTTTTTCCTTGTTCCCTCCACTTTTTATGTGTAAACCTTCTTCGGTATCCTTCACTCAGCTTACACTCTTAAGCTTTCTCATACATACACCTCTTGCTACCACATCTCTCTTTCCCTGTTATTTCATATTTGATAAACCCTCCTTATGCCACATATTGCCCTCAAACATTTCATGTCCTACACATTTACCCTATCCTCTACATTTTTGTTTGAGGCCTCATGCATTACATCCATACTACAGCTCTGAAGCTACTAATATCATCAAACATACCCAAGACCTTTGCCACCTCACCCATACCTCCAAGTTCATTCTATTTGAATTCAAATTTCATAGAAACTGTCTTTTTTCACTGCCTAGTAACCTAATAACTATGCTTTTATTCACATGTACTCTCAACTCTCTCCTTTCACTCACTGTCCCAAACTCAGATGCCAGCTTTTGCAGTTTCTTACTAGAGTCTTCCATCAGCACCATATCATAAGCAAGCAACAACAACTGACTCACCTCCCAAGCTAACCCCACCCCAAGCAGACTGCATACCTTCTTGTCTCCATGACCTTTATATTCGCCTCCCTCAGTACCGCATCTATAGATATTAAACAGCCATGATGAAATCACATATCCCTGCTGCAGACCTAGCGTTACTGGAACCACTCACCCTCCTCTTTGCCTACTTGCACACATGCTTTACTTTCTTGGTAAAAACTCACTGCTTCTAATAGCTTTGCTGCCACACCATATATTCATAGCACCTTCCACACAGCATCTCTATCAACCCAGTCATATGCTTTGTCCACCTGCATGAATACCACTTAAAAATCATTCTGTTTAAGTAATTTTCACATTCTTCAAAGCAAACACCTGATTCACACATTGTCTTTTATTCCTCAAACCCCATTGTTCTTTTCTAGTCAGATGTTCTTTGCATCCCTCCACCCTCTCAAACACCACTCTTGCATACAACTTACCAGTTATGCCCAACAAACTTATACCTCTGTAATTTGAAGTCATCTGGGTCTCCCTAGTAGGTAGTAGTTGGTAGGCAGCTACTGATCAGGTAGATATGTTACTAGTACTACCCACCTGGGTATTGGGGGAGCTAGTGATAGCTGCATAGTGAGCCAGCACTTCAGTTGTCAAGTTGCACTCTTTTGACCAAGGTAGCCATCTTTTCTTTCTGCCTCAGCCACATGTTGGCTGCTGGCAGTCTGTCCACAAACATACAGTCTTTCCTTGTCACACATAACACTGGAAAATATTTAACACACACAACTCATTTTTCTTATATCTAGATTTTCCTGCACTGAGCACTATGTGCTAGCCCTGCCTCTTTGCAAAATTGTAGGAGCAATAGATGGATGTTGTAGGTAAGAACATTAAACAGGAGCATTAGGTAGAAAGATTTGGTAGAAGTAGTAGGTAGGAGCACTAGCTGGGAGCATTAGGTAGAAGTAGTAAGCTGGTACACATTAGATTGAAATAGTTGGTAGAAACATTAGTAAGGTGCCTCTGAAAGCATTACATTAGAGTTACCCTCTGCTAGTGGCCTGTAAAGGGTGAGACAAGAAAGGCTGATAAGCATCAGTAGGGTTCACCAGTTAAGGAGACTTTTGCCATGGCCACCCCCATGGGGAAGTTTTCAAAGGGAACGGGCATTAGATAGATAGATTTATTTTTTATTTGTCCACCTCGCCTTTATACAACATCACTATACGTATGCTGAAAATCCTAACTAACCAAACAAAAACAGCAATATCATTCACTCCAGCCACTTTGCCACATTTCTTCTTCCATAAGGTGTTCACCACCTTTTCTCTTTTCACCACGCCATGCCACTTGCTGTGACACTATCACTTAGCATACCTCCCCAACCCAAATGCCTTACATCATCCATCCTGTCACCAAACTCATTCAGCAATCCTTCAAAGTACACACTCCATCTCCTCTTCACCTCACATCTACTTGTTACTACTTCTCTATTTACACTCTCTCTCTCTCTCTCTCCTCTCTCTCTCTCTCTCGTGATTAACTTCCAAAACATTTTCTTATTTTCCCTGAAGTTTGCTGAAGCTTGCTCATCCGAACTCTGTTTTGCTTTCTTTTTCAACCCCTGCACCCTCCTCTTGACTTCTTGCTGCTTTCTCTTGTATATCTAATAACTTGCAGTCCTTCTCTACAGGTAATGCCCAATGCCCATACTCCTTTCTTTTCCCTTTCACTAGCAAATGAACTTCATCCCAGTACTCACTTCCCTTTTTCATTTGTCCATCCCCCTCCTTTCACATGCCAGACACTTCTCTTGCACATTTAAGCAGTGCTTTTCTAAACACCTCCAGTTCCTCACCCACTCCCCTATCTTTGTTTACTCGCACCTTTTGCCATTCTACAGTCTTACCACTTTTGGTATCTCTTCTCACAGGTTTTCTTTCCAGACTCATTTACTTTCACAACCCTCTTCACACCCACATCATTTCCTCTCCCAGAAGAAAAAGATTTTACAAACTTTCATCCTCCTCCTCCACCAATTAATGATCAGTCATCCCACCAGCTTGCTCCTATCAGAACATTCACATCCAAGAGTCTCTCTTTTGCATGCATACCAATTAATACATAATCCGCTTACAATCTTTCCTTCTCATCCATGTAAAATTAGCCCCCCCCCCACACACACACACACACACACACACACACACACACACACACTCACTTGAAAAAAGAAAAAAAAATCCACAACCAGGCCCCACAGACCTTTCCATGGTTTTATCTGGATACTTCACATGTCCTGGTTCAGTCCATTGACAGCATATCAACCCCAGTATAGCACATTATTCCAGTTCACTCTATTCTATTTATGCCTTTCACCTTCCTGCATGTTCAGGCTCCAGTTGCTGGAATTCCATGGATCCATTCACTGACTTTTCCACTCTCAGATATCTAGAGCACTTCACCTTGGATAATGATTGCTGCGGAGTGAGTTACCCCTAAAGTGGTTTTCAAGTTGTACTTCTGTGCTTTTACCCAGGAAGCTTTCTTTTCTTTCTGCTTCACCCACACGTGGACTGCTAGCATTTTGTCCACAAATGTACAATATCTCCTTGTCACACAAAACACTTGGCAATACGTAACTCACACAATTGATTCTTTGTAACTCTAGATTTTCCTGCAGTGAGCACTCTATGGTAGCCTTGCCTTTTGGTAAAATGTTAGAGCAGTAGATAGAAGTAGTACGTAGGAACTTTAGACTGGAGCAGTAAGTAGTAGTAGTAGTAGTAGTAGATAGGAACATTAAGTGGGAGTATTAGGTAGAAGTAGTCCATTGGATATTAGAGAGACACATTAGGTAGAAGTAATTGGTTGGAACTTTAGGTAGGAACCTCTGAAAACACTGTGCCAGAGTTGCCTTCTGCCATTACCCTGTTAAGGGTGAGGCCCTAAAGGCTAAGAAGCAGCCCTGGAGTTCATCAAGTATGGAGGCTTTTGTTGTGGGAGTTCTTTAGGGAAATGGGTATCAGAGATATAGATAGATAGTTAGATTCACTTCCTCCAAGTTTTCCCCATTCAAGCTCGCACCCCAACTAACCTGTCCCTCAACCCTGCTGAACCTAATAACCTTTCTTTTATTCACATTTACTCTCAACTTCCTCCTCTCACACACTCTTCTAAACTCAGTCACCAGTTTCTGTAGTGTCTCACTCAAACCTGCCACCATTGCTATATCATTAGCAAACAACAACTGACTCACTTCCCAGTTCCTCTTGTCTCCCACAGACTGCTTACTTACCCCTTTCTCCAAGACTCTTGCATTTACTTCCCTCACCATAAATAGAATGAGCAACCGTGGTAACGTCACACACCCCTAAAGACACCATCATTCAGTTGGAACCATTCACTCTCTTCTTCCTACTCATACACATGCCTTACACCCTTTATAAAATCTTCCTGCTACTCGTAGCTTTCCTTGCACACCGTACATTCTTAAGACCTTCCACAAGGCATCTTTATCAGCCCTATCATATGCTTTCTCTAGATCCATAAAAGCCACATACATATCCATCTGTTTTTCTAAGTATTTCATACATGCATTCTTTAAAGCAGACTCCTGACCTGCACATTCTCTTCCACTTCTGAAACCACACTGCTCCTCCCTAATCTGATGCTGTGTACATGCCCTCACCCTCTCAGTCAATACTCTCCCGTACAGCGTACCAGGTATGCTCAACAAACGTGTACCTCTGTAGTTTAAAAACTTCTTTATCTGCCAGTCCTCAGGCACCTCACTATGATCCATACATATGTGGAAAATCCTAGCTAACAAATACCAGAACAGTCATCCCTTTCTAAATAATTTCAGTTACAATACCATCCATTCTAGCCACCTTGCTGATTTCATTGTACATAAGGCTTTCACCCCCTTTTTCTTCTCCAAACTTCTCCTCATGACTGTCTCACTTTGCATACCACCCCAACCCAAACACCCCTAGGTATGCCACCCTATCATCAAACATGGTAGAGTCCTTCAAAATTCTCATTCCATCTCCTCTTAAAATCATCACTACCTGTTACCACTTTCCCCTTTGTCCCTTTCACCGACGTTCCCCTTTGGTTCTCTCTCTCTCTCTCTCTCTCTGTCTCTCTCTTTTTTTTTTTTTTTTTTTTTTTCATGTTATAAACCTCCTTCCACAACATCTTGTTCTCCCTAAAGTTTACAAATACTTGCCCATATTCATCCCCTGCACCTTCCTCTTGACACTCAAGCAGCTTCCTCTTCTACAACTTCCAGTCATTTGCACTCTTTCTTTGTAAGTACTGCCCATATACCTCTCTTTTCCCTTTCACTAGCAACTTTGTTATCCCACCACCTACTACCCTTTCCAATCTGCCCACTCCCACCTTATGCATGCCACACACATCCTAAATGCTTCCCATTTCTCACCCACTCCCTTTGCTTCATTTACTTTAACTTTTTGCCATTCTACACTCAATCTCTCCTGGTATTTCTTCTCACAAGTCGTGTTTTCAAGCTCACTTACTCTCGCCACTCTCTTCTCACTGATAATGTTTCCAGTTTTCCAAAGACCTCTACAGATCCTCACCTTCGCCTCCAGAAGGTAGTGATCAGGCATCCGACCAGCTGCCTCTCTCAGCTAATTCACATTTAAAATTCTCTTATACGTGCCTGTCACTTAATATGGAATCCAATAATGCCTGTTGACCATCTTTCCTACTCATATATGTATACTTGTGTGTGTTGCTTTTTTGAACCGGGTATTCCTAGTCATCTGTCCCTTTCTCAGCACATAACTCCACAAGCTGTTCACCATTTCCATACACTGTAGTGAATACCCCATGCCCCCAATTATACTCTCAATTTTCACGTTACTGAGCTTTGCATTTAAATTGCTCATCACTAATAACTGGTCTCTTGCATTAAAGCTGCCAGCACACCCACTCAGCTGCATCCAAACACTTGCCTCTCATTATCTTTCTTCTCCTGGTCACTCATCTCTTGCCATCCACTTCTATTTTCACCCACATCAGTCTAAAACTCACTTCCTTACACTCTTTCACACACTCCCACAGCTGCTTTAACAGTTGAACTACTCTTTCCTTAGCTCTTGTCCTTTCAGCAGCTTCTGACTTTACAACTGAGACATTGGCAAACCATTTTTCCCCTTTACCCTTGAGCTATGTATCACCCAGAACTAGATCATACAGGTTTCTTTCCTCAAACATACTACCTGTCTCCCCTTTCTTCTCATCTTCGTTATATTAACACATTTCAACACCCAGCCTGAACCTTCAAGCAGGATGAGTACTCCCTGGTTGGCTCCTTTTACTGTTTTGTTTTTTAGAAATTGAAGTTCAAGAAGGGGAGAGTTTCCAGCCCCCCACTCCCACCCACTTTAGTCGCCTTCTACAGTATGCAGGAAATATGGAGATAGAATTCTTTCTCCACTACCCAGGTATAAACAATAAACTCAGCAAACTTATTCTTCTGTAATCTGAACACTTGCCTTTGTCCCCCATGCATTTATACAGTGTCACTATATATGCATTCTGCTAATCCTCAGGCAAATCCTGTTTAACCAGTCAACAACACAGTCACCCCCTTTCATAAGAAATTCAGTGCAGTACCACCTGCTGTAACTGCCGTGCCACATTTCATCTTAGGTAAGGCTTTCACCACCTCTTTTATTTTCACTGGAGTACGTGCCAAAACTCTCTCACTTTGCATATGTTCCTGACCCAAACATTGTACATCTGCCACCCTGTTGTCAAACACATTCAGCAGTCCTTCAGAGTACTCACTCCATCTCTTCACCTCATCACTGCATGTTACCATTTACTCCTTTGCACCCTTTAAGAATGTTCCCATGTGTTCTTTTGTTTTTCTCATGCTGTTAGCTTCCTTCCAAAACATCTTAATCTGTGTGAAGTTTGCTAATACATGCTCTCTCTAACTCTCATTTACCCACTTTTTCAGCCCCTGCATCTCCCTCTTGACCTCCTGGCACTTTTTCCTGTACATCTCTTTATCACTTGCACTCCTCTGTAATTACTGACCTTTTTTTCCATACTTGATTGCATTTTCTCACTCTGGGGAGGTAGTGCTATGAACAGTTGAAGAATAGGCTGCATTCGCTTACATGCATTCTGTATCTGTCGTGTAGAGCGCACTGAAACCATAGACCCATTCCAGAACCAGGCCCCATATTACTGCTCATACACTGCTCTTTCCTCTTTCACTGGCAACTTTACTTTTTCATCCTACCACTCAGTGCCCTTTCATTTGCCCGACTTTCTTGTCCCTAGCTTGTGTTGATTGTTTTTTCTTTCAGATATCTTGTCTCTGCACATGTGAAGACGGAAGAAAAGCTCAAGACACAAGGCAGAGTTTTAGTTGATTTAGCTGAGACCACGACTGGGGACCTCTCAAAACTGTTTGATAAGCTGGACCGGAAAAAGTATGCACAACGTTGGAATCTCTCCCATTTCATGAATACTTTGTAAAACTGAATTTAAAAGTATTTATTGATTGACTGATAGAGTTTCAAGTTTAGGTTTGAAGGGCTAGGATTATCCTTAAGAGAACAGTATTAGATTTGGAAGTGTCATTGTTGCTGTAATTGTACATTTGGTAACCAGAGAATTATGTGGCAGGTTGGCACTAACAGACATGGGATGATGAAATCATCAGTGAGTGGAGGTTGCTAATTGGTTAGCTTATTGACAGGGAGTGAGAAGCACCAACTTCTTCAGAAGGCATGCAGTTAAGACGTTTCTAACCCCCTTAGGATTCTAGAGATTTTCTCAAGGCTTGTTGGATGATGAGACCCTGGAGAAAAATAAGGTTAATGATTATAAGTAGGAGAGGATCAAAAGGTAAAGACAAAGAGCTAAGTTGGGAACATACAATAGCAACAAGTGTAACAAGTTTCTTATAAGAAGAATGATCAGCAGGTGACAGAGATTATGATATTGTGATAACATGAGAAATTTTTTTCATAGAATGCTGTCTCTGTTGTAAGAAAATCAAAATTTATTGTATGGTTTCTTACTATTGATACAAGGAGGGAATAAAGGATATAAAGGTTAGCTCTTATTACTTATATAATATTTTTTTTTTAGGAAAGTGGAAAACAAAAATGTGGAAGTTAGTCGTGAGTTCCAACTGGCTTACATGAAGAGTATGGATGCCATGCAAGCTGACTTGATGTTGACTATTACTGAGCAAAGTGATGCTGTTCGTACTGTCTCCTCCCAGTTTGGTGAGATATCAGAGGCATTTTACAAGATTTATTTTAATATATATATATGAAGCTTGTCTGTTGCATGGAATAGATGTGATATTATCATGGAGTGTAAGGGAGTGATACACTGTTTTGTTAGCATCATGTTAATTGTATTTTTATCATAATAAGTGCATGAGAAATTGTTTTTAATTACCTATTTGTACTGTATAGGAAGGTAATTTTACACCCACCTGGGTCAGAGGAGTGCAACTTGACAACCACTAAAATGCTGGCTCACTAAGCAGATGTCACTAACCCTCCTGATACCTAGGTGCGTAGTACTGGTAATATTAGGACTAATGTACCTTCAAAAATACCCATTTTTGCCCTTCCAGATAATCTCTCTTTCAACACATTGTTCAGCACTCCCAAAACCTTTGCCTCCTCACCCACCTTATGACTCACTTTCACTTCCTCAGTTCCATTTGCTGCCATGTCCACTCCCAGGTATCTAAAATACTTCCTTTCCTTCAATTTTTCTCTGTTCAGACTTACACCACAACTAAACTACCCCTCATTCTACTGAACCTTATAACCTTGCTTTTATTCACATTCACTCTCAATTTCCTCTTTTCGCATACCCTTCCAAACTCAGTCACCAGTTTATGCAGTTTCACACTCAAATGTGCCACTAGTTCTGTGTCATCAGAAAACAACTGACTCACTTCCCAGGCCTTCTCATCTTCTGCAGACTGCATACTCGTCATGTCTCTCCAAGACTCTTGCAATTACCTCCCTCACCACCCATCTGTAAACATATTAAACAACCATGGTGACATAACACACCCCTGCTGTAGATCAACCTTCACTTGGAACCATTTACCCTCATCTTTTCGTACTCATACACATGCCTTACACCCTTGATGAAAACTTCTCACTGCTTCTAGCAGGTTTCTTCTCATATGCCGTATATTCTTAAAACCTTCCACATGGCATTTCTGTCCACCATCTCATTCTTTCTCCAAATCCACATTTGCTTTCACATTTGGGGTGGATCTAGCTCTGCACCCTTACTTGACAGAGTTAAGTTGAAAGCGGTCTGCCTTACAGACTGTCTGAGGCTAACTTCCAAACTTGACTCCCTTACACTACACTGCAATGTTGGTTCCCCCTCACTCTTCTATATGTATTACTTTGGTTTTTGCTCCCAAGAGCTGGCTGCTTGTGTGCCTCCAACTCTAGCTAGACCATGCAGTACTCAGCAAGCTGTTGCGTCACATGATTACTGTTTGACCGTTGGCAACTCAAGGGTGGGCCATTTTGAAAATTATTTCTTTCCCTATACCTCAAAGCTTTGGAACTCTCCACCTGCTCATGTCTTTCTCAGTAACTGTGACCTGGCACATTTTCAAACACAAGTTTTTCACCTCCAAAATTCGTAAACACTTTGCGTTGTCTCTTCTTTTTCCCTTTTATAATCCTCTCTTTAGTTCAATTAAGGCCACCTTGATGTGGAGTTTTGCCCATGACTGGAGCCTTTCTAAAGAAAAATAACCTAAAATCTTCACTAGCCAGTCAACAACAAAGTCACCTCTTTCTTCGTAAATTCAACAGCAGTACAATCCACTCCAGTTGCCTTACCACATTTCGTCTTATTGAAGGCTTTCACCTCCTCTTCTACCTTTGATAAACCACTTTCCATGACTCTTGCTTCACATGCTACCTAGACCCAAACACTCTACATCTGCCACCCCATCATCAAACACATTCAGCAGTCCTTTAGAATTCTCACTCCATCTCCTCCTCACTTCATCACTACCTGTTACCACTTTCCCTTTTGCCCCGTTTTCCAGTGTTCCTGTTTGTTCTCGTGTTTTGTGCACATTATTAACCTTCTTCCAGAAGAAAAGAAGAAAGTGTATTTCTGCATTTTTTCCCCACACAGGAGGGTTCCTTAGGATAAGTCGAACAGTTGTAGGTTGTAGTTGGTAGGCAGCCAACGACCAGGGAGGTATATTACCAGTACTGCCTGCCTGGGTATCAGGAGGGTTAGTGATAGCTGCATAGTGAGCCAGCACTTCAGTGGTTGTCAAGTTGCACTACTCTGACCCAGGTAGCTGTCTTTTCTTTCTGCCTCATCTACACATGGACTGCTGGCATTCTGTCTACAAACATATAAAATATCTCTCCCTGTCACACACTACACTTGATGACACTTAACTCAGACAGCCCATTCTTCGTAACTCTAGATTTCCTGTGATGAGTGCTATGTACTTGCCCTGCCTTTAGGCAGAATGGTAGGAGCAGTAGATAGAAGTAGTAGGTAGGAACATTTAGGTAGAAGTAGTCAGTAGGAACATTAGGTAGGAGCCTCTGTAAACACTGCTCTAGACTGGCCCTGTAATTGATGGCATGTTAAGGGTGAGGTGCTAAAGGCTAAGAAGTGGCACTGGGGTTTACTAGTTATGGACTCTTAATTACTGTGGCCACCACCCTTGAGGGAGTTCTGGAAGGGAACACATGTCAGAGATATAGAAAGATAGATAGACTGAATACTTTAAGGATTAAGAGACTAATAATAGGATGACACGCGTATTTTTCACCAAATATTTTGATTATATATTGACTGGCTTCAAATCTTTGATGTTGAAGACCCAACTGCATTGTGAGAAATAGTTGAAGTAGAGTTGCGCATAATGGTTTATTTATTATGTAGGAATAGCAATTGCCACGTTTATTCATAAGTAGAACACATTAAAAGGTTGAGGGTTAATTTAGCAAGGTATATACAGAGGATTAAAATTGAGAAGGATGATAATAGAAAAACTGAAGTTAAGGAAGATAGAAAAATGTAAAGATAATCCCTTTTCACCTAATTGTTATTCTGGAATTTATTAGTGAAAGATGCCATCCAGTCTATACAAGTCTTTATAATTGGGTGATATGAATAATGGAAATGAGATACATGATGGGATTAAGACTTATTAAGCCTGTTTATGATCATTTTTTTTTTCCCTAACTAGGTGATTGTGTGAAGCAGTGCAAAAAAGAGGTGTCAGATATAAGTGACCAGTTAACACTTCTTGGACAGAATCAAAGCACCCTCATCAATACTTTCCTATCTGTCTACAAGAATACCGTAAGTATTGTATTTGGTTCTGATGCAGTATTGCCACTGACTTAATTGAAGTGTATGTCGCATTCATCTCATCTTCATTGGTATTGCATGATGATTTGTGATATGGTGTATTTTCAACTCAAATATTATACAGAAACATTGTTCTATTATTTAGATTCCAATTCCATTTATATGCAGTGCATCAAGAGCTAATAGTCTCTCACTTCACTAATATATCATTAAGTTATGTAAAAGGAGCTGAAGTAAACAGAGTAGCTGTTTTACTGCCAGTCTTTATGTTCCTCCTCCCCTTTGGAGTTGGTCGATAGATGTGTACCTGACATAAGCTGGGGTATATAACACTGCACTAGAGTTGCCCTCTTCCCACTAGTGGCCTGTTAAGAGTGAGGCACTAAAGGCTAAGAAGTGGCACTTGAGATCACTGGTTATGAAGACTTTTGCTATGGCTACCCCGTCAAGGGAGTTCCCAAAGGGAACAGGCATCAGAGATATAGATAAATAGATGGATTTAACGTTCATGTAATAATATACCTGAGCAATATACAGGGAGTTATGCATTTATAGAGCCCCATCTCATAAACTTTCTTTTATATTATTGTCCTTTAAACTTATCTGTTCTCTTTGCATTTAGTTTTTTCCTGTGCTCCTTTGTATCCACGTACGTTGTTACTGTAGGGCATACCTTCATGTCCTTTGTAATTTATTGCCTGTTTAGTTTCCTGTTATGTGGTCTTGATGGCTTAACAGATTCACATTTAAGAAACTCCTTAATATTCACTTTTTGAAATCAGCTCTGAAACTTGTAATTACCTATTTATATCATATGGGGAAGGGAGGGAGTTTTACACTCATGGGTCATCTCTTTGACCTATTATACAGCTTTTTAAACTTTTATATGCTGTTTTCATGTAATATTTTCAAATCTAGCTTATTCTATTCACCATGACTTTTATACTGTAAAATTGCTTTTAACATCTTTATTGATAAGCTTTTTGCTTAATTTTGTCTTTATTTATTTTAATGTTAGCTGAAATGGCATGAGTAACTGAATTTTGTAATCAAGGCCATTTCTTTCTCTTTTCCCAGCACTATCTTATGATGCAGAAATGGGATATAAGTATGAAAGAAAGGATAAAGATATTTATTTATTTATTTATAGTTACTCCATTTATTTTTTCATATTTATCCCTGAGATAGAGGAGAGAGAATTCTACCTACCCTTTCACTGTGTGTTGTAGAAGGTGACGAAAGGGGGCGGGTACAGGGAGCTGGTAACCACCCTTCATGTATTTCAATTTCTAAAAGAGGAAACAGAAGGAGCCAGACAGGGAGTGCTCATCCTCAAATGTTCAGATTGGGATGTCTAAATGTGTGTGGATGTAACCAAGATAAGAAGACCGGAGAGATGGGTTTATGTTTGAAGGGAAACCTTGATATTCTGGCTTTGTGTGAAACATAGCTCAAGGGTAAGGGGGGAAAAAAGGTTTGGAAATGTTTTGGAGTTAGGTCGTGTTTGTTAGAAGGCAAGAGGCAAGGAAGGTGTAGCCCTACTTCTGAAGCAGGAGGTGTGGAAGTGTGCAGTAGAATGCAAAGAAGTAGATTCTAGATTGATATGGTTAAAACTGAAAGTGGATGGAGAGAGATGGATGATTATTAGTGCTTATGCACTTGGCCATGAGAAGAAAGATTGTGAGAGGCAAAGTTTTTGGGATCATTTGAGTGAGTGTGTCAGCAGTGTTGATGTAAGAGACCGGGTATTAGTGATGGGTAATTTTGATGTGAAGATAAGCAGAGTGACAGTTGAGGGTATGATGGGTTGCATGGGGTATTCATTGTTATGAATGGAAATAGTGAAGAGCTTGTGGGGTTGTATGCAGAAAAAAGACTGGTGATTGTGAATCCCTAGTTTGAAAAGATGTTCATAGGAGAGATGGTCAGTGGGCATTATTAGATTATGTATTAACTGATAGGAGTGAAAAAAGAGACTTTTGGATGTAAAAGTGCTAAGAGAGGCAGCTGTTGGGATGTCTGATCACTATTTTGAAGAAGTGAGGGTGAAGATTTGTGAAGGTTTTCAAAAAAGAGGAAAAGAATGTTGGGGAGAAAAAAAGAGTTGAGAGTAAATGAGCTTCAGAAGGAAACTTGTGTGAAGAAATACTAGGAGAGGTTGAGTATAGAATGGCAAAAGATGAGAGTAAATGAAACAAGGGGAGTGGGTGAGGAATGGGAGGTATTTAGGGATGCAGTGATGGTACGTACAAGAGATGTATGTGACATGCGAAAGGAGAGAGGTGGACAGATTAGTAAGGGTAATGAGTAGTGGGCTGAAGAAATAAAGTTGCTAATTAAAGAGAAAAGACAGATGTTTGGGTGGTACTTACAGGGATAGAGTGCAAATGATTGGGAGAAGTGTAAGAGAAAGTGGCAGGAAGTCAAGAGGAAGTAACAGGGGTTGAAAAAGATGTTAAATGAGAGTTGGGGTGAGTGAGCATAAGTTGATTTTAAGGAGAATAAGATGTTTTAAAAGAAGGAAAATAATGTGTGAAAGACAAGGGAACAAATGTGAACAATGATGAAGAGGGCAAAAGGGGAAGTGATGATAGGTTGTGATGAAGTGTGGAGGAGATGGAGTGAGTATTTTGAAGGGCTGTTAAGTGTGTTTGATGATAGAGTAGCAGATGTAGGGTGTTTTGGTCGGGGTAACTGTGTTGTTGATTGGTTGGTAAGAATATTCAGTGTATGTATAGACCATGGCAGAGTGCCTGAGGATTGGCAGAATGCATGCATTGTGATACTGTATTAAGGCAAGGAGGATAAAGGTGAGTGTTCATACTACAGAGGGATAAGTTTCTTGAGTATACCTGGTAAGTTGTAAGGGAGGATATTGATTGAGAGGGTGAAGGTATGTACAGAGCATCAGATTGGGAAGGAGCATTGTGGTTTCAGAAGTGGTATAGGATATGTGGTGCAGGTGTTTACTTTAAAGAATGTGTGAGAAAAATATGTAGAGAAATAGAGGATGTGCATGTGGCATTTATGGATCTGGAGAAGGTTTTGATAGGGTTGATAGAGGTGCTTTGTGGAAGGCCTTAAGAATATGCAGTGTGGGTGGTAAGCTGCTGGAAGCAGTGAGAAGTTTTTATCAAGGATGTAATTCCTCTGTACATGTGGGAAGAGAGGAGAGTAAATGGCTCAAGTGAAGGTTGGTCTGCGGCATGTGTGTGTGATATCATAAGGTTGTTTAATTTGTTATGGATGGGGTAATTAGGAAGGTAATTGCTAGAGTCTTAGAGAAATGGGCAAGTATGTAGTGTGTGGGGGATGAGAGGGCCTGGGAAGTGAGTCACTTGTTGTTTGCTGATTATACATCACTGGTTGCAAATTAGAGTGAGAAACTGCAGAAGTTGGTGACTGAGTTTGGAGTGTATGAAAGGAGAAAGTTAAGAGTGAATGTCAATAAAAGCAAGGTAGTTAGGTTCAAAAGTATTGAGGGACAATTTAGCTGGGATGTAAGTTTTGAATGAAAAAGAATTGGAGGAAGTGAAGCTTTTTAGATATCTGGAATTGGACATAACAGTGAATGGCATCATGGAAGCAGAAGTGTCATTGGTTTGGGGAGGGGGTGAAGATTCTAGTAGCACTGAGGAACGTGTGGAAAGAGAACGTTATCTGGGAGAGCAAACATGGCTGTGTTTGAAGGAACCCCCCCCCCCAAGTCACTGACAGAAGTCCACATCAAGGACGGGCCCTAATTGAAATATAGAGAGAATTAAGAAAGGGGGAAAACAGACAGGGAAAGCAGTATTATATGACTGCGAGGCATGGGCCATAGATAGGATTGTGTGGAGGAGGGTAGTTGTGTTAGAAATGAAATTTTTGAGGACAATATGTGGTGTGAGGTAGTTTAATCAAGTAAATAATGAAAGGGTGATAATAGAATGTGGTTGAGAAATTCTTTGGACATATGGAGAGAATGAGTGAGGAAAGGTTGACAAAGAGAATGGATGTGTCAGAAGTGAAGGGATTAAAGAGAATGTGGAGACCAAATTGGAGATGGCAGGATGGAATGAAATAGATTTTGACCAATCCAGGCCTGAATATGCAGGAGCATGAAAGGCATGCATGGAATTGAGTGAATTGGAGTGATATGGGGTCAGCGTGCTGTCAATAGACTAAACTAAGGTCTTGAAATGTCCGAGGCAAACCATGGAAAGGTCTGTGGAGCCTAGATATGGATAGGGAATTTTGGTTTTGGTGCATTACACATGATAGCTCATGTATGGATATGAGCGGATGCGGTCTTTCTCCATCTGTTTCCTGGCGTTACCTCATTGATGCAGGAGGTGTTGAACAGGTTGGAGGGAGAGAAGAGAATGTTTATGTTATAATTTTTTTCTTTTGCTTCATGCATTTTGTGCTGTTTCCTGTGGGGCGGGGTGGCATCAGGAATGGATAACGGCCAGCAGGTATGAATGTGTACATGTGTATATGTGTATGTATACATGTGTGTATTTATACGTACGTGTGTGTGCATATATGTATGTATGTGAGCAGATGTGCCTTTCTTCTGTTTGTTGGTGCTACCATGTTTATCCTTGGGGATAGGGGAGAAAAGAATACTTCCCACGTATTCCTTGCGTGTCATAGAAGGCGACTAAAAGGGATGGGG
>JAUUDW010637986.1:0-11026 GCA_032361385.1 Panulirus guttatus
CCTCCCAGTGCAGCACATTCCTAATATCTCAAGCCCTCCCAGCGCAGCATAGCCCTGAAATCTCAAGCCCTTCCAGCGCAGCACAGTCCTGATATCTCAAGTCCTTCCAGCACAGCACAGTCCTGATATCTCAAGCCTTCCCAGCGCAGCACAGCCTTGATATCTCAAGCCCTCCCAGCGTAGCACAGCCCTGATATCTCAAGCCCTTCCAGCGCAGCACAGTCCTGATATCTCAAGCCCTTCCAGCACAGCACAGTCCTGATATCTCAAGCCCTCCCAGCGCAGCACAGCCTTGATATCTCAAGCCCTCCCAACGTAGCACAGCCCTGATATCTCAAGCTCTACCAGCGCAGCACAGCCCTGACATCTCATCTTCTACCAGGTATAAAAGAGTTTGGCGCTCGTTACAGCAGCAAAGTTCTGACTACTACCCCTTCCTTTACAGTGAATATTTCAGAACCAATAACGTGTATTGTACCTCTTATGAAGACATTTCACAAATTTTAAAGGTATTATTATGAACCTTTGTGTTCAGTCTCCGAGTCTACGCCTGTTGAAGTATATTATATCTATGCTTGCTCCAAAGTGAGAAAATTTATTATCGTGTTTTCTGTTTTTCCTAAGTTCCGTTTTCACGAGTTCTAGTGTACCAGAAGTGAACAGCTGGTTTGACCAGTGGGTTATGAAGAGCGAGTATTGTGTTCAGCTTTATATAGTTGATGTTTCCAGTGGGAGTAAAGGAGGAGAAGAGGGAGAGGGAGTAGATAGGAGAGGGAGAGAGCGAGAGAACGAGGTGGGAGAGATTACATTGATAAGAGACCTGATGTTCCACTGATTTTGGTCGCTCTTTTAACTGCTTATGTGCGCTGCTTACTTGGCTTTAGGTCACCTTTTGGAGCTTATTAGAATTTCTATTGTAGTTTGCTTTTCATTTTTACAAAAAACTTGTAAAACTTTGCAACTATCAGAATCAAATTCATTTTCCACCTGTGATTTTAATCCATCAGATCGTCTACGTTATTTTGAAGCTGCAGACGTGTAATATCTGTTACAGATTTATGTCTAAACATATAATCCTTCAAAAACTTCGATATCATACCATTCAGCCCGTTATCAATATCTTTAATATTTTTGAGAAAGAGAATAGGTCCTAAGACTGATCCATGTGGCACACCACTTGCCATATCTACCCATTCAAAGGCTTATCCAGTTTCCTAGCCAGTGAAACACAATCCCATATGTGCCACGCATCTCAACTTTTGATGCGGAACTTTATCGAATGTTCTTTGAAAATCAAAATAGATGAAATCAAATGTTTTACATGCATGTTAATTGTGTAAGAGCAAAGAACATAAAGGCAAGTGTTCAAATTACAGAGGTATTAGTTTTTGGTAAGCTGTATGGATGGGTGGTGATTGAGAGGGGTGAAGACATGCACAGAGCATCAGGTTGAAGCGAACAGTGTGGTTTTAGGAGAGGAAAAAATGTGAATCAAGCGTTTGCTTTGAAGAACGTGTGTGAGACAAAGTTGAATGTGAAATGTATGGATCTAAAGGAAGCATACGATAGCGTTGATAGAGATGCTTTATAGAAGGTGTTATACATATATGGTGTGGGAGAAAAGATAATAGCAGTGATGGGTTTTTATCTAGAGAGTAAGGTGTGTGTGTGAGTGGGTCGAGAGTAGGGTGAGTGGTTCTAGGAGAAAGTGGGTCTGCGCAGGGATGTTTGATGTCACCATGGCTGTTTAATTTTTTTAAGGATAGATGGTGAGGGTAGGTAAATGCAGGAGTGTTGGATAGAGGGGTGAGTATGCAGTCTGTATTGGGTAAGGGGGTGCCTGGGAAGTGAGTCAGCTGTTGTTTTATGATACAGGCTTGTGGCAGATTCCAGTGAGAAACTGCAGAATTTGATGACTGAGTTTTAGATAGTGTGTGAAAGGAGGAATTTGAGAGTAAATGTGAGTGAAAGTAAGGTTTTTAGGTTTAGCAGGGCAAAGGGACAAGTTATTTGGGATATGAGTGTGAGTGGGGAAAATTTGGAGGAAGTAAAGTATTCAAGATTTCTGGGAGTGGACATGGCAGCAAATGAAATTACGGAAGCAGATGTGAGTTGTGGGGTGGGTAAGGGAGCGAAGGTCCTGGGAGCTTTAAGGACAAAAATGTGTGTTTAAAGATATAGTAGTCCCGACAGTGTTGTATGGATGTGAGGTATGAAGATGTGTGATGGAAGGTGGATGTGCTGGGAATGAAATGTCTAAGGTCGAAATGTGGTGTAAAGTGGTTTGACTGAGTAGATAATAGAAGGGTAAGAGAGAGGTATTTTAGTAGGAAGAGTTTGGGTGGGAGAGCTGAAGAGAATGTGCTGAAATGGTTTGGACATATAGAGAGAATGATTGAGGAGAGGTTAGCAAAAAGGATACAAGGACCTTTTGATTTATGATTTAGTTACATTCTTGAAAATAGTCTCGTAAATCAATATAAGTAATAGAGACTAGGAAGTTTCGTTATTAATAAGACAGTTCTTGATATTATACCAGTGAAAAAACTACAATATACATGTACCAAGAAATATAAAATACTATAATATACATGCTATACAATGAATTCAGTTATTAAAAACGGAAAATAACAAACTTAATTGCAACATTTACATTTAGTGGTGTTCCTTAATTGCTTGTTGGTGTTGATAGAGAGACAGGAGGTGACTGGAGGAGTTATTAGGGAAGGGGTTCATCTGGATCAGATGATGTAGTTATGGAGTGTGGTGGTGGTGGTCAAGTGTTTTCAGCTATTACATCACAAGATGTTGATAACTGGTCATCCTTACAAGTGTCCTTTTTCATCAAAAAGAAATTAGTGTAGTCTGTCTAGCCATAATTGTGTTTCTCTTGGTGGATTTTTTTATAGCTCTTGATATAAGCTAGGACATTTTGGGCCACCATTAAACTCTGTGTTGTGTTTAGGTCTTACTTGTCAAATATAGCAAATGCAGCAGTATGGTGAAATGCTTCTGCTAACCTCTTGCTGGTGAGAGAATGCACTTACCCTTGGTGCTTTATCCTTGTGCTCAACAGTTGTTTCACTCTTTCCATAATCAAACTTTGGGAATACAAGGCCTAGATGCACTGATTAATGTTTCACTCTTGGAACTCCCCTTGATCTTCTCTGTACTATCACAAATAGTCTGTTGAAACCAATTTTTCATTCACTCTTTTCATAATATTTGAGCACATCCATTTTAATCTTGTTGTTGATGCCCTTATGCTTTTTAGTGCCATTGGCACTAGAACTTAAAAGATGCTTCGGGGGCATGATGCAAGGGGCAAAATGTACTCTATACAGTTTACTGTAGCTTTGCATGACTATAGACTTTATCCATGCCATGCATGTGTGTGTACTTCTTGCAAGGCATTGACAGTGCCACACTCCCATGCTACCAGCCCAGTGATGATCACATTTTTCCAAACGTAAGCTATCTGTCTGTCTGTCTATCTGTCAGTTTATATCTCTGATGCCTGTTCCCTCCAGGAGCTCTCATCAAGGGGTGGTCACAGCAAAAGAGTCTCCACTTATCCCTGTCCTTACTTGCCTCCCTCGCATACACCATTCCACGCATTCCTCCACCATTTTTCGCCCTTCAGTACTCTAACACTCTATTTCCCCATGCCACAGGTGGTTTTCCTCTCACATCAGCCCCTTTAATTGTGCTATGACACACTCTCCTTGTAAACCCATTTTAGCATTCTTTCCACATACCCAAACCACCTCAAAGTATTACGTTTCACCCACTCTACAATTCATTCCCTTTGCATTCCCTTCCATACCACATCTCTTATACACCCCCCTCATTTCTTTCTTCATTCCATCTAGCCATACCATATGCTCCTTTGAAATAGCTTCTTTCCACAGCCTAGATTCTTGACTTCTGTGATTCATTCCATGCCCATGTTTCAGCTGCATAGGTCAAGGTTGGGAGAACTATGACATACTCTGTCAAATTCTTTGGCTATGTCAAGGGCCACAACATAGGATTCCCCAGAATCATTCAGGGATGATGACCAGACATTCGTAAGATAGGAAAGGTTTTATAAGTGTATCTCGCCTTACAGAAGTCATATATCGTATCTTCACTTCCATACTTACACCTCTACCCTTCATTATTCTATTAAGGGACCCAATGACTGCTCTCTCCCTTATATCTTCTTCTATATCACCAAACTTACCGAAGACAGCTCCTAAATAATTAAATTCTCTCACCTCTTCCAGTCTTTCTCCCCTCATATCCAAAACATGGTTTAGTACTCTTTCTTCTTCCATTCTATAGTTTTGCAAAACCTTTACTTTCACTCTTGTTTCCTTTCAAACACCATTGCTTTTCTTTTACTTGCATTTACCTTCAGTCACCTACTTCTATGCCCACACATCATAAAACACTTACAACACTTTGTAACTCCTCTTCACTTTCAGCAAACAACACAGTATTATCTGCAAACAGGTTTGCCATTAGCCACCATACCTTACTACCACACTTCATCTCTGCACTTGCTTTCCTTAGTTTTGCTTTCATTTCTTTTATTACTCCATCCATATGTATATTAAAAAGGCATGGTGACATCATGCAGCCCTGCCTCACACTCACATGTATACTGGAACTTTTGCTCAACTCTCCATCCACTCCTACATATGCATTTGCTCCTCTATAGAAGGTTTTCACACCATCCAACAGTTGTCCCCCTACCCCATATGTCCTTAACACATCCCTTAAAGCATTCCACGTAACTTTGTCAAACGCTTTCTCCAGATCGGTAAAAGCTGCATATGAGTTTCTATCTTTTGCTAAATACTTTTCCATAGTCTTCTTTACACAGAAATCAGATCCATATGTCCCCTACCTTTCCTAAAATCCCCTTGCTCCTCATGCAATCTGCATACAGTCACCTCCATCTCTCTATCAATCACCATTCTTGCATACACTTTTCCTGGTATACTTAACTGACTTATTCCACTATGATTGCTGCATACATCTTTAGCACCTTTTCTTGTGAATAAAGGAACAATAATAGCTTTCACCCAATCCTCAGGCTCAACCTTTTGTTCCCAAGCTAAATTTCATAACAGATGCATCCACTCTTATCACACTTTTTCCTCCATACTAAAGCATTTCAAGCATACTCCCATCCACTCCTAGTGCCTTTCCTACTTTCAGCCTCATTATTGCCCTTCTAAACACCCTTTTTTGCCATAGGCCCTTGCACTTGTATCCTCTTCTTTCCATCCTCCAGAACCATGCATGTAACAACTGCTACCTCACCTTCTCCTACATTCGCCAGATCTTCAAAATACTCTTTCCATCTTCCTATCACTTCCTCCTTTTGATTCAGTAACTCCCCTTCCTTTCTTCTCACTGTGAGGATTTGAATTTAGCGCACTGGTGTTGGAGGCTCGGTGGCTAGCCGCAGAGCATGCAAGTTTACGGGCATTGTTGACGAGCAGTTAAGTGTTTTTGTGTGGAGAAACATCTTACTGTAGGATTAGTGATAACTGTAAATTAAAGTTTTGTAAACCCTGCCAATTGTTTGTAAACCCCAGGAGGAGATTCTCTGTATTGAGTGCTAAAAGGTGAGCCCTAAGAGAGAGAGAGAGAGGGCAGCTTAAGCCCATCTCATTACATCACATTAACATTTTTGCTCATACATCCACTTCTTACCTTTTTCACCGCCTTCCAGTACAGTTTCTTATTTTCCTTAAACTTTTCATTCAACTTTCTTCCAGAATCTTCATCTGCTCCTTCTTTGCATTCTTCTATCAGCTTCTTAACATTCTGCTTACACATTTTATATTCTTCTCTTGTTTGCTGAACTTCCACTGGTACATTCCTTTTGAGTAATCTTCCAAATGCCTTTTTCTTCTCTTCCACAACATTTGTAATCTCTTCCAACCATCATGCATTGCCCTTTTTAATCCTATTTCTCATGACCTTGTTTCCTATTATAATTTTACAACCTCTAATAGTATTTCACTAAACATATTAAACACCTCATCACACAGGACTGCTTTCCCTGCACTTCCATCTAAAGTTTTGGTCACATTCCTTTGATACTCTTCCCTGCATTTTTTCTGATTTTTCTTCCCACTTGCCAACAGTTTTACCTATCTACTCTCCTGTACACCATACCTCCACTTCTCCCAGAACCTCATTCCCACAAGAACCGCAAAATGGTCAGCATCTCCATAGACATCACTCACAACTCTAGCATCTAGCATGGCTTTTCTCAGTTTTTCATTCACTACCACATAGTTAGTCAAAGCCTTTTGCTCTTCTCTTCCATCATTTCTCACCCATGTATACCTGTGGGTAATCTTGTGCTGAAAAATGGTATTTTTAAGGAATAAAACCCTTCCAACACAGACATCCATGAGATAACTTACATTCTCATTTGCTCCAGGCACTCCCCATTTACCAGGTATCATGCCAATTTCATCACATCCCACTATCGCATTCATATCACCCACTTCAACCATGTTTCTCTCATTTTCAAAATTATTTCTATAGTCATTCAAATTACCCCAGAAAAGCTTCATTTTATCCTTACCTCACACAGTGTATATGTTTGCAGGCACATATACACATACTCATGCTACTTCACAATTTCAGTCTTTCCTCTCACCCACACTATTCTTGATCCATTCCATTCATGCTCTGTTACACCCTCTTACACTTGTGGTGATAGAATTGCACATCCTTCTTTCCTGATAATTTTCATTCATTTCCATCCATGCTACTCCTCCCTCCACACCCTCCCATAACTTGCTTTCAAGATTTTCATTTTCACTCCATACACTCTACCCAAGGATATGGGTTTCCCCAACACCCAGCACGTCCAAGCTATGACTTAAACTTCTACACAAGCTCTCTCCTTTCACTCTCACCAGTCATTCCATTTATTCAGTACCTTCATCATCAATTGCTTGTCTCTTTTACTCCTCAGCATAAGTGGTAGACTCCAGTGCCATTTCTTTGCCTTTTATGCCTCTCCCTTGACAGGCCTCTGGCTGAATGTATCTCCAGCGCTGTGTTTCCAGAGGCAACAAGGCTCCCAAATTGACCGAAAAACTAAAAACCCCCGCACACCTGAAGTGTTTGTCTGTATTTGAAAGGGAAACTACCACTACTATTGCCCTGTTGGAGTTGGGCAATGCTTTCCCTTTAGCTACACCCCTAAGGATGTAATAACAAGGTTAACACAATAAGATGGGACAAGACTTGGATACTCTAGAAAACTTAACAATTCATTCCCTTTACGTTTCAGCTATACCAAATCTCTCATACACCCCTCATTACTTTCTCATTCCACCTAGTCATACCACATTCTCCTGTCAAATAACTCATTTCCACAACCTGGATTCTTGACCTCTGTGACTTGTCCCATGTCCATGTTACAGCTTCATAATCCTTTCTTCATTTACATACTTTCACCTATACCCTTCATTATTCTGTTAAGGGACCCAATGAATCGTCTGCCTTGTACTGCTCTCTCCCTTATCTCTACTTCCATATCACCAAACTTATCCAAGATAGCTCCTATAAACTTCAATTCAGCCACATCTTCCAGTCTTATTCCCACATGTCTTTAACACAGCTTATTACACTTTCTTCTCTCACTCCAAAGGGCTTTGCTAAGTCTGTACTTTCATTCAGTTTCCTTTCAAACACTATTACCTTTACTTGCATTTACGTTCAATTGCCTATGCTTACACACGTTATAAAACACGCTTGCAACCTTCAGTTGCCTGTGCTTACATATGTTATAAAACATGTTTGAAACTAACTTTTCTTCACTCTCAGCAAACAATACAGTATCATCCATATACAGGCTTGTCACAAGCCACCATACTTCACCACCTCACTTCATTTCTGCACACCTTTTCCCTAATTTTGTTTTTATTTTTCTTTCACTCCATGCATATATATGTTCAAAAGCCATGATGATTTCACACAGCTCTGCTTCACTTCCACATGTATACTGAAACTTTTGCTCAACTCTCAGTCCACTCTTACCACATGTATTAGCTCCTTGATAGAAGGCTTTCACATCATCCACCAGTTGTGCTGCTACCCCACATATCCTTAACACATTCCATAAAGCATTCCACTTGACTGTCGTACGTTTTCTCCAGACCAGTAAAGGTTGTATATGGCTTCTTACCTTTTGGTAGATACTCTTCCACAGTCATTCTCACAGCAAAATCTGGCCCACACACCCTCTTCCTTTCCTAAAACCCCCATGCTTCTCATTTATTCTGCATTTATTCTCTTACTGTCTATCAATCAACACACTTGCATACACTTTTCCTGGTATACTTAACATACTTATTCCCCTATAAGTGCCCCATACATCCTTAGCACCTTTTCTTTTGAACGAAGGAACAATAATTGCTTTCACCCAGTCCTCAGGCACAACCTTCTGCTTCCTTGCTGAATTACATATCCATTGCATCCACTCTGTCACACTTTCTCGTTCATACTTCAATATATCAGCTGTAACCCCATCCATTTCATCACCCTTTTTATTTCCCTTCTTGCTACAGGACCCTGCATTTGTATCCTTTTCCTTCCATTCTCTATGCCTATGTATGTAACTTAACAACTGCTAGCTCACCTTCTCCCTCATTCATTCATTTTTCAAAATACTCTTTCCATCTTCTTTTCACATCCCGTTTTTGATTCAGTAACTCCTCTTCCTAACTTCTAAGAATGTTTCCTCTCTTCCATTCACCTCTTTCCTTTTTCAATTCCTTCCTGTACAATTTCTTATCCCCCCCTTTTTTTTACCCACATTTTCTTTGCTTTTCTGTATCAGCCTCTTAATTCTGCTTACACATTTTACATTCTTCCCTCATTCTTTGCTGAACTTCCACTGGTATATTACAGTTGAGCAGTCTACCTCATGCCTTTTTCTCCTCTTCCACAGCATTTCTAATCATATGTCATTTATGCATTTCCCCTTTTATTCTTGTATCTCACAGCTTTGTATCCAACTGTTAATTCTATAATCTTTAACATTTTTTATCTAGACATTTTATACACCTCATTCACATATGACTGCATCCTTACATTCCTTGCACTTTCATTTAAACTTTCTGTCTACCTTCTTTTGCATTCATCCTTGCATTCTTTCTGAGTCATCTCTCCCTTGCCAGCACTTTTATTTCTTCATTCCTCCTTTCACCATACCTTCACTTTTCTCTAATCATCTTCACAAGAACTGCAGAATTATCAAAATCTCTAAAGAATCCTCTCACGACTCTAGCATTCAGCAAAGCCTTTCTCAACTTTTCATCCAGTGCCACATAATCAGTCAAACCCTCTTCTTCTCTTCTATCATTTCTCATCCATGTACATCTGTGAATCATCATGTGCTGAAAGGTGTATGCAGGGAATAAACCCCCTCTCAGCACAGACATCCACAAGATAACTTTCATTCTCATTTACTGCAGGCACCTGTCATTTACCAACTATCTTGCCAATTTCATCACAGCCCACCTCCACATTCATATCACCCATTACAACCAACTTTCTCTCCTCAATCCCATTTATACAGTCATTCATATTTCACAAGAAATGCTTCATTTCTTTCTTACCTTGCACAGTCTTCATATTCACAAGCACACATACACATGAATACTTCACAGTTTCAATGTTTCCTTTCACCACACTATTCTTGATCCATTCCATTCATACTCTACGACACCCTTCCTTACTCTTGTTGATAACATAACTGCACATCCTTCTTTTCCTCTTCCCCCATACCACTCCTCTTTCCATGCCCTCCTACAGCTTGCATTCATCACTTCCATTTTCATTCCATACGTCTTGCTCAATAATGTGGGTTTCCCCATGTCCAGCACATACAAACCATAAATTTTATGATTCTCCACAAGTTCCCTTCTTTTATTGTCACCAGCAATCCCATTAACATTCAGAGCCATAAATCTCGGTTGCTTATCCATCTCACTCCCGAGCATAACTGGTGGACTCCAATGCTGCTTCTTAGCCTTTGGTGCCTCACCTTTGATAGGCCACTGGCAAGTCCAACACATTGTTTTTCAGAGGAGAATGTATTCTAAATATAAACAATGTGCATAATATCATTACAAAAGAACAATGAATTACAAATGCTGACTGCTAAAAATGATAATGAATTGCTATACACAGTAGAATAAAGTATATGAAAGCAAATTAGCTAGTGACAAAGTAGTGTAAGTGCCTGTAATTTTAGGTATCAAATATTTGAGATTAATCTTTTCCAACTTAACAGTGATTTGTATTCTTACTCCATGAAAGCATTCAATGTCAGTACAATGTGTACAACATTTTTGTAATATTTCAGTTTAATGTATGTTAGACTGTGAGAGCTGGTTACACAAAATAGGTATGGTACTGTAATTGGTGAAAAAGACGAAAAAAAAAAGACTGCAATAAGTTCAGCAAATGACAAAGTATGTAAAAATGCATATATGACTACCATAACATCACAGGCATGTGTTTTGTATACACTAAGCAGATACTGCCCCGAGTTATACAGCTGTGAGAGTAATAAGGTCAGCATGACATAATTTTTATGAAAACTTGTTAATGGCCACCATAATGTTATATGAACATTTTCAGTGTATGGAACAATTAAAATGTTTCAGTTTAATTCACAGATAATGCACAAACCTGTTACCCTTAGTAAAATGATGGTAGACAGACAGTGTTCATTTTACCATGTTTTTTGGTCAAAATTCAGCTGTTTCCGCTGTTTCCAATGTAATACAATATTTTTTATTCCCAATCTCAACCCTAAATTCCCAATCACGGCATCCCCAAATACCTCTCAATTCTTACCCACTCCCCTAGCTTTGTTTACTCTCACCTTTTGCCATTCTGCTCTCACTCCCTCCTGGTATTTCTTCACACAAGTCTCCTTTCGGAGTTCACTCACTCTCACCACTCTCTTCACCTCGACATTCTCTCTTCTTCT
>JAUUDW010638008.1:0-11025 GCA_032361385.1 Panulirus guttatus
GTGTGTGTGAGTGTGTGTGTGTGTGTGTGTGTGTGTGTGTGTGTGTGTGTGTGTGTGTGTGTGTGTGTGTGTGTGTGCGTGCACGCGCGAGCGGGCGTTTGTTTCATATTTGTTTGTGCTAATGCACGTGGAGGTCAAGGGCGACAGATGTTACACAGACCTAGTCCTGGAGAGTGGAACGTTATGCGAGCACGTGAGGAAGTATGTGACACGTTGTGGCTCAAGAGACGTGATGTCACGCGTGTGCGCGTGAGGGCGCCGCGATGTCGAGTGTCAGATGGTAGGACAAGGGGTGCTCGTGACAGGGAGCAAGATGTCATGCGTGTGCATAAGGGGAGCATAGTGATGTCATGGGGTTTAGATAAGGGAGCTCGTGACGGGTCGCAGTTTGGGAGCATGATGTCATGCGTGTGGACGTCCCATACGTCATTCACGATCATGGGGTAGTCGAGGGATTCAATAGGGCAGAGGTGACGATGACGCACTCTACGTACGTACACGTGACGGGAGGTTACGCAAAAGCTGACGCATCGGAAGCTGAAAAATCTTGTCAAGTAAACTTTCTCTCGACCCAACCCACCACCAGGACGACCACCACTTGTTTTTCCTCAGCCTTGACTCCGTCGGCCATCGCTTATTACTCTACATTCCTACCCATAACCAACCATCTCTCTCTCTTTCTCTCTCTCTCTCTTGCCACAGTCGTCTCCTACGGGCTACCTAGTTCCATAATCATCCTCTCTCTCTTTTTCTTGTAATCTTCCCTTCCACTCCACTTTCCCACGTCTTCCTTTCCCATCTCTCGCCACATAAACATAACAGACGCTCCTCCAAACACCTAAGGAGATCTTTATGATCGTGTTTGTGGTGCTGAGCGTTAAAGTGTTGAGGCGGAGAGGCGCTTGCAGTATTACGGGGCAGGAGAGCCAAGGTCATCCCATCCATTATGTCTGGTTAAAGACCCCTGCTCGGAAGACTCCAACAGCCTAAAGGTAAACTTGGGATGTTCTTGGCTGCTGCTGCGGTGAGGTAAAGACTCACTCCCAGGGCCAGGAAGGGGAAGGCCAGTTGTACCGGATTCAATTAGACATAAACCATATATTTCAAGGACCAAAATTTTTCGAATGCTAGCCTCAACATCCTCAAGATCGTATTAAGATCTAAGTTTAAGAACCGAAAATGAACACCATGCACGTATCACCATGTTGTACATATAGACTATAAACCATCGTGAATACTTCCCATTTGGCTGCTAAAGGTAATAAAAGGTTTTAAACTAGTTTTCACCATCCGGTCATCGCAGCCGACTGTGACTTCAACGTCATACGCCACACTAGTCACAATATCTGCATCATTCAATATGTGCAGCTGTTTTTACAAAAAAATTCTGATCTGAATTTTTCTGACAAGCGCTGCACAAGCGCTAATGGAAGTGTCCCAGCACCACGAGTTAAAAAGGGTAAATTAATCAAGAAAATGTCGTACGCTGTTGCGCGTCAATGTATTGTGAACGTATGACAGACGTGCTCAGTGGAGCGCAACATGGAGTTACGTGACTCACGAGAAGGAGCTGAACCAGTATGAAAAGTGAGGAAAGAAACTGCAATAAAACTGCTGTTTTTCAGGGGCGAAAGTCTGTTTGTTATGTTGGAGGATGGAGTTTTATTCGAGACAAAATTGGCATTTCGAGACAATACATTTTTACAGACTCACTGGCTACGAGGTTATTTGGGAACTGAATCACTTGCACGCTATCTGAACATCAACATTTACGCTAAGTTAGTAAAATAATCACCGTGTAAAAGTCCCGAGAGAAGAGGGAAGGATGAAAAGTTTCCTTCGCTCGAGTCACTGGACGAAAAAAATTCATAAATATATCAGGTAACAAACTATTCTTCTTCACCTAATCTGAAGTTCTCTTTGGCATACAAATCATCGCTGCGTGTGATACCTGATCATAAAAAGAAAAAAAACTTCGCAAAAACGCAAATTTCGAAGCCATCAATAAACCCTTTCAAAAAGCTTACATAACACGTCGATGACTCTTGATGCCTCTCAGATTCTGGTCAAGTGTTGTTGATGGCTCCTGAAGTGTCCTGACGCTTCCGAGTAAGTGTTCGTGCACTTGACGAATCTTAACGTCGCTAAGTAAATGCTTGTGGCACTTGGCATATCTTCTTGGTTGCCGACTTTCACGGTAAATGTTATTGACTGTTGACCCAGGTTAATTACAGTTAGGCAGTCAAATGGCCACTACCAATGTGCTCGTCACTACATATCATAAAGTCTTGTGCTCCATTAAATCTCGGCATTTAAGCAACATAAATTTCCAGTGAATTCCTGCTACTTTGTAATTCATGTTTAGCGTATCATTGAATGACAAAAATATTTCAGTGAGATTGTTTAGGGAATCACCAGCGAATGGTACGTCAAATATCAATAAGAATACGAAGAGAAACATTTACCTCTGAACATGATGGAAAAGGGGCTTGTGTTTGTTTGATATATATGAAAGATATTGAAACATTGTAACGACGAACTTTCTATACATAAATATTAACAACACGTATAATAACTTTGTCTTCAACTCCTTCATAAGTTAACCAAAACCACGTCTAACTAGAACAGCACAAAATGCAACAAACCCGAGTCCTATACCGGCCCAATACACCGGATATATTGCAAACACTCACCTCAAAAGGGCGGCTATCCTCTGGGCTGACGGCACCCGTATCGAAACATAACGCCCTCACTTCCAGTGTGGCCGGCTGCCCTCAGTTACCATTCGGTGATTATCAAAATCTTATACATCCATCAAAAAAATACAGAACGCATTGACAGATTATACAAGACTTTGGTAATGCAATAAAAAACAGTGCTCTCGAACATATTCAGTTGGTTTATGGGATTATGGACGAGTGAAATAATTTACGAGGTCATTTGTTAAAGTAAACAATCCACGCGTAATGGCTGCTTATATTGTATCCGAACATTCGGTACTAGGACCGACCTATTTTAGCTCCATATTTAGGAGCAACAGGTCTCTATTATTATTTTCTTTGAGGTGAAAACTTACGTAAATACAGATAAACACTCAATCCAGGTTATAAAGACGTCGCGCTGAATTATGAAAATATTGGTTGGTGGCGTTCGTTCACAAGTAATTGATGTGTTGACCACCGCTGAGTGCTGGGAGCCTCTCCGACCCGAGGAAGGAATGGCGACGCAAATGAAGGTAAAGGCGCCGGTAAAGTGCGTCCACACATTACTCGTGAGATATAGGAGTGACAGTGGGTGTGTGCAGCGGGGGAAAAGTCGTGAAACTGAAGTGATCGTGGGGACGTATACTTAGGAGGAGGATAAGTAAATACATTAAGGACAGAGTTTTCTGTGTCGTGTTATGAGTTCGATAACTGCACGTGTTTGTGTGTGCGACGACGGTCCGATGGAAGGATCCGGAATCGGTGTGTGGTGTGTACCAGTTCGAAAATTATGTGTAAGAAGAATATAAAAAAGTAAGCATTAATACTGGGATAAACAAGGTAACAAAAGGAAATTTTGTTGATGGTTATTAAGCATGTTCAAAGATCCAATGCTTGTTGGAGAATATTTGTGATTAAAATGTGTATTTTGAGTCTTGACTAATATGCGAAACGGTTGAATAATGTGCTTTTTTATATCAACCGCTTATGCTTGAGATTCCGATGCATTTTAATGTGCAGTGGCTGTGTGATGAGAAATGAAAGTGGGACAGTGAAGCTATTTGTTTATTGAGAGGGGTCGAGGCCTCTTGAGCAGAACGATGTAGAAAAATGTTGTGAACTTTTACATCGTACAGCAATAAGTGTTTATGGTTTAAAGTTAAAGGAAGAACTTATGGAACTCTGTAAAAAGAAAAAAAGGGAAAGACTTCAGAAACGTGGCTGTAGTCAGTGACTCGTCCATGGCTGAAAAGGAAAGAGATACAGGAGATGAGAGGAGGAGGAAGGGCCAGCCACCTGAGGGGACTTTTCCACGACAGTTATCTTCATACCAACTTTATGGAAGGAGGAAGAGGAGTTCTGCTGATGGACGATGAGACCCAAAGTGGGCCTGAGGTAAGATGATGTCCCTGAGTACATAGAAGCTGTTTCTTATATGGTGTGTGTGTGTGTGTGTGTGTGTGTGTGTGTGTGTTTTCTTTTTCATTTGCTAACGAAAACGGTCGACATTTTAGTTACTGGCCCGTATAAACTGTTCTGAGTGAAGGATTCCAATTTTTTGAGGGGTTGGAATGTAGGCGGACAAGTCCAGCCAACTAGCTAACCAACCAACCAACCAAATGCCCAGGGACACGACAAATCTGTTGTTCCTGGCCTGAGTTCACAAGGATTTCTATTTCGAAAAAAGGAATTGTTATTTTCTCAGGCGATTTCATGGTTTTCCTCGGTTATTGTCATAGTACGATCTGTGCTTTAGTAGAGGGTGAGGATCACAGTCTATACTTCATTTTACCTTGTTTGCTCTGTCTCTGTGGCCTCCTCGCATGAGGTAAACGAGTCAAGGAAAAGAGGAAGGAATATGGTTGAGGACAGGGTGGAAACGAGTGTCTCTATATAGTGGTCTGAAATGAATTCCTTTCATGAGCGGGGGCTATTGGACAGATTTTAATGAACTGACGAGCTTGAATCGCAGAGTCTGCCTGGTTAAGGGTACTGTGGTGCCAATTAGTGCTGGATTTGGCTGGGTACCTTATCAGAGTAAAGGGAGACGAATAGTTTCCGAGAAACGCAGTGATTTACGGATCCTGCGGCTAGAGAAAGAGAGCGAGTTAGTAGAGTAGAGAAGGTGGGAAAATGGTAAATGATTTGTGGTAAAGAATAAGATAGGTGAAGTGAAGAGAAAAACTGGAAACGACGGAGGTAGAAATTTTGATGATCAAGCTTTTTAGAATCAACTCGACGCCAGAGATCGACGACTTATGCAAAAAGGTCATTACATAACGAAAGCCCGTGAATGTCTTCGTACAGAGAGTGAAAGAGAGAGTGAAAGAGAGGGGGGACAAACGAGGAAAAATAACTCAGCAAAAGCAATTTAGAAATTGAAGACAGAGGGAGGGCGAATGACGTGTGTATGTGAACATAATGTGAGGGTGGAATTTTGCAAATGGCGCCCCAGGTAGAGAAGATGACCTGGTGTGAATAAGCATTATCATAATTATGTGCAGGGAGTGATATATTACGAACAGATGTGTATGCGTGTCAGCATCTGTGTGTGTGTGAGTGTGTATGTGTATGCGTATGTGTGTGTGTGTGTGTATATGTGTGTGTGTGTATGTGTGTGTGCATATGTGAGTGTGTGTGTGTGTGTGTGTGTGTGTGTGTGTAATCGAATGTATTCGTATATGCATCTAAATGAGCAGATCTATACCAGCATGAGTATAATTTTGTATTGTTGAACAATATCTGTATTCATTATGTAGCACTATGGACCACATCAGTGGCACATTCCTTCAGTCTTGAAACAGTTCTGCCGGTATCCAGTTTATCCACGTGGCTGTAGACTAAACTTTATTTCACGATATGAAAGAGTTGTTGAATAATAATAAAAAAGCTTATGTATACAAGCAAAAGAATATTGTTTTATCTCGTCTGCATTTGCAGTGTAAGAAGTTTCAGTATTCAAGAGAGACATAAGCTGTGAAGTAAGCTGTATGTGTTTGCACAGCCCGGGGTGCATACAAGCGAGAAACTCAACAGGCATAGAAACAAGCGACCGAGCACATAAGGTGTGGACGGAGGCCTCAGCGCCGGTGTGCTGAAGGTCAGGGAGCACCACAGCAGGATCTCTCCCTCAGGAGCCACAACCCAAAAAGGTCGCACAACTCAGCCTACCTGCAGTCGCCTCAAGGAGGTGATTCGATATCTGTGGAGGGTTTGTGTACGTTCTTATGTCCTCCGTTGTCCGTGAGTTTTCACGACCAACTCTCCTGGTGTCCGTGACTGACACGAACCTCGCCCTTGTTTAAAACTTGTGTAGTGACTCAACTTTTGTCTACGGGTGTCGTAGTAACTACCCAAGACTCTTTGTTTACGAGTGACAGTCCTGGTAACTCTAACACTATACGTGCCATCGTAACTCTACCTCACGTGAGGATATTGTAATTCCACTGCTCTGTGTCCGCTAATATCATCGTCGCCTCTGGTGTCTTGTCAAATGCCAAACCAGACAGATATATTCACCTTAACTCGTACGTTTGATTTCTGATTAGTATCAGTGATGTGAGTCACGGAGCAGAGAGCCAACCACACCTGGTGTTTCCTGCTCGCCCCCTTCTCCTCATCTCTATATATATACATCTACAGTTAGTATGATCAATATTTGACCTAGAGAGCTAACGTCTCTTGGTCAGTAGGCGTAATTTGTCACCATAAGAATGGCACGGCAGGCATGGCATATGACGGGCTGGTGAAGAAGACTCATACTAGTGTTTAGCTGAAGGTATGAGAAAAGTGGCACATCGCGAGAGGTGGAGGGTGAGTGTACTGTTTAGAGGTATATGAGTATTTCTCATGAGAATGACAGTTGAATAGATTTTGACTGTAAATGGAGACGTCAGGCCCACTTGACAAATCTTTAGTTCACAAAGTTGAAAGATTAAGAGGGATTGTTGATAGTGTGCAAAACCATGTTTACTTCAGTATATTGGACGTTTATTGAGGATGTGCGTAAGTGAACTGAGGAACTTTACAGTTAGCAGATGCTTTATTCCAATTAGTAGATGCCAAAGAAGAGAGGTTCTTCGTTATGGGCTAATCTGTGTTTGGAATGGCAGGTCTGAGGAGACATGACCAAATCAGTCATCGTTTATCTACACGGTATGAGCTCAGTAAACATTGAGTCATATTGCCCAACACGTCAACACAGTGACATGTGTGCTCTGCTCTGCCCCGCTGGCAATGTAAACATACAGCAACCTTTCCCAGAACGGATGACACGAGGGAGGCCCGGTATGGACACTCGTCGTCCACGTATATAGATTTCACGCTCGGGTCGTGACACACGGTACTATATTTCCCATTAGCCCTAGAAAAGAAAATGAAACTTCGCAGAAGATGAATAACAAACTCGCCTTCAGCTCTGCCGGAACAGTGAGTTCCTCCCGTAAAGAAAGACAGGTGGCCAGGGGACAACACACTCTCCTTTTGCAGGGAGGACTTTTTTCCACGCATTTCACCCCCGTCATGGTTCGAGTTACTAATACCCAAGTGTGTATTTATAACTCGCTTACGAAGGGGGTGCCATCCAGCCAGCACCTACCTACCGACCCAACCACCTCTCGTCAGCTGGGCGGGCAGGGACTGGGTTACCTCGTAGGCCGGGCTAAGGGGTGAGGGTGTGACGCCCAGACTCGCTGAGGCAACGAGGGAGGCGGAGGCCCCGACCACTTTACTTGAGTGTATAGCTGGCAGGTGGCGCCGCTCATGCATAAAAGAAAGAAGGGTGGATGGGGGATGTGTACGTACAGGTGCTGGTAGACAGATTAAAGTCACGTTCCGCGTTGACTGTGATGGTCTACCGGGGCAGAACCGTTCACAGTGAGGGTCGCTTATCTAGTTCAGTATAGGAATTCTACTTTCGACCTAATGTATGATGTTGAAAAAGAAAGTTCGCTGCTGTTATTTGCCAAGACATAGTTTGTGTCGTTTTCTATTCTTCTAAGGTAAGGCTCTATCGTCGCGGTACAATGTCGACTCTCAAGAGTGTATCGCAAGCTGACTCCCGCAGCTCATTCCGTGCTCGACAGTAGTCGTGTCGAGGTCTTTTTTTCATCAGATCCCATCCTCATAATCATGCATTTATTCGGGTTGAATTTCATTCACCAGGTATCCGGACAAGTTTAGAGTTTGTCTAGGTCCCCTTGTAAGATGATGCACTCCTCATCACCCTAACGTTGTACCCCATGACCCTGGTATCATCCACATGTACGTGTATTGTGTCTGTGACTGCATATATGTCTTCATGTTGTGTGTCATGGCTTGGCTGCCGGTAACAAGCAACAGTAATCCAATTTGTGATATATTGTCACCAGTAGCAATACAGTCGTCCAACGCTAATCGCTGAACTAATTAAAATTAAACCAGCCAAGCTCATCACCAAGGCATATACCCCTTAACATCAACCCTTAGCAGCAGCAGTGCTAACTAACCCTTTTCATTTACTGCAAACGAAACTAGTAGTGATAACCCTTTGTATCTACCCTTTTGCATCAGCCCTTAGGAGCACCAGTGATAATTCTTAAAACCCTTAGCAGCACGAGCACTAACCCTTTTACATCCTTTTACAAAGTAACTTCAAGCCTGTCCAAAATTGATACCTTTTCATTCAACTCTCAAACTTTGATCCTCTGTAACAGACCCGCTAGCTTAAAGCCTTCCCAGTATTGGCCAGTGTAACGAAAACCTCTTACACATAATGAGAATTGTCTCATCTCCAGACGTCACAGAACAGAAAACTGGGGACAACTCATGTGGGCAGTAGTTATGATTGGCTGTACCCTTATCAGAACACTCGTGTGGGCAGCCAGTAGTTTTGATTGGCTTGTACCCAGCCAGGACACCCGTGTGGGGAGGACGTAGTTTTGATTGGCTGTACTTGGCCAGAACCTTCCATTCAGGACCAGCCAAGAGATCGGCGAGTCATCCGCGTCATGTACGTAAGCGAGTGTTTGTTTAGCCAGTATGGCCAAGTCTTCCTCCCCATCACACTGACGTAAGTCACTCCCATGATTACGTCAGCTGCTACGCCCACTCCACGACCGACAGATGTCAGCACTACTACTACTACTAACCCCAGCGCTGACGTACCCATGCATGCCCACTCCGGTGGTGATTTAAACCTCGCCCACTCCACTCACGACATAAACCACGCCATGAGCCACCTCTTGACACACCGTTCCCTTGCCCTTAAGACCTATACACCAGCAAAGTCTCTCGAGCACCCAGCTAGAGTTTTAACTTGGACTCGAGAAGAGAAGGACCTCCAACTCCCTGAATGAGGATCAGATACCACCGGAAATAACGTCGTAAAATAAGGCTGTTTAGAGGAAGTGATTCAGAATTTATGAGAACTGATGAGACAGCTTAGGGAGGAGTTTGGTGGTACTAAATAATACATGCAGAGGACGGGAAAATGAAAGTAAATTACTGGGAAAGATGTCCAGCAAGTAATTTCCATAGCCCAAGAAATGGAAAGAAAAAAGATCGTAGAGAATGAATTAAACAAGAAAATTGTTTTCACAGGGGTGACAGGTAAATGCCCGAAATGGGAGAAGGAAACAAAAGAGGAGAAAGAGCCAAATAGGTCCACAAAAATACAACAAAGTGGAAGGATATGGCCAGACTTCACTGGGTCCTGACCAGCGTATCTTGCTGCCACTGAGGCTTAAGCTGTTGAGTGATGAAATATGAGAGTACTACAGGTATCATTTTTCACTGTGAGAGTTTCACTGTGTCAGAGATTTAACAGTCCCTCTAACTGTTAATTCCTTCTCGGGAAGACGCAAGGACTTGTCTGACAGTGCATTTATTTTTGAGTGACAGTCCCAGACGATGTGTGAGAGCTTCTTCAGGAGCAATAAATTCACATATTTCTTTCTCTGAAGTCAATGAATCGTGACTGTGGTAGAACTACATGAATTCTGGCTCTCTCCCTCTCTCTCTCCACCGGCTCTCACAAAGTTAGATATTTCTATCGCCATAAAACCTTAACTGCCTCATCATAAAGTAAGGTGTGAAAGGAAAATATTGCTTAAGAATAGCTTACCCTTCATCATGTTCCTTGTTCCCCAAGCGGCAGCAACCCCGAGGAAAACAGGTGGCGTAGCGTGATAAGGTGCAGCAGGTGAAGGGGACGTTGTACAGGGCCCAGGGGGGGAGGGAGGCACCATCAGGTGATGAGGGCAATAAACAGACCGTCGGATACCCCGTCAGAGGAGTAATCAACCAGGAAGGCCGGCAGATGGCTCTGAAGGAGACTTACCTCCTGTGGCTTCCACGACTCCGAAATGACGTCAGACAGAATATGCTCTTTAGACTGGAGGTGCCCTGTAAGACGTGGATGCTTACTTGACTAAAAGGCATCACCCGTGTTGCACGGCGCTTGCCGCAAGAATACTAAACAAGTTTAAATCTCATGGTGCAAAGTGAGCTTCTTTCAGCCACCACAGTTTTGACTCGTTGGTACATGACACCAGCATCACCGGGAAGTATTAAGGTGTCAGACAGGTCCCCATAAAGCATATACATTAACTGCTAACTAAAAGCGTATCTCCTTGCTTTTATATCCAACCTGACCTGTCACCTCATCCAACCATCCCTCTCTAACTCACACACACACACGCACACATGCACACAACCGCTGCACATATTTAATCATGCTGCATTTGTTACCCAGGCGACACCATCAGTCGTATGTGGGGAGATTAGGGACCCCTCTCTCATGGTTTGTATGTCCTCCAGTCCAGTATTGGATGATGGCAGATGGCAGTGATGTCATACCTGGCAAGATGAACTTTTCACCGTGATATATCAAGTCTTATGTGTCTTGTGCATCACTATGTTAAAGATCAAGCCAAAGGATCAGCTAATTAAGACTGAACAACGAACGGTGCAAATGAGTGTTACGATCAGCCCATGTGAACGTGCTGGTGACAGGTATGGAGGGAAGATAATGGCTGCCTTCAGGGCCGGCGACCCTGCTATATAAAATCCCGGCCAGCGAACACAAAAGAGTTTCCCGTTTAATGGAAGAAACGGGAGTGGCCCCTTCTGGAAACGGTCCCCGGCTGCTGTCAGACTGTAGCAAGGGGCATCGTCGCACCATGACTGGGGCCGGAGTCGTTTCTGCCAAGTGGAGGGAAGAGGAGGAAAAGTCTCTCTCTCTCTCTCTCTCTCTCTCTCTCTCTCTCTCTCTATCTATCTATCTATCTATCTATCTCTATCTCCTCTCTCTCTCTCTCTCTCTCTCTCTCTCTCTCTCTCTCTC
>JAUUDW010638019.1:0-11025 GCA_032361385.1 Panulirus guttatus
ACTCACCTTTATCCCCTTTGCCTTTGTACAGTGGCACTATACATGCATTCCGCCAATCCTCAGGCACTTCACCATGACTTATACATACATTAAATATTCTTACCAACCAGTCATCTTTGGAATTAAAAGGGGAATTTTCCAATCATGTTCTAACAGACCAAAATAAGGCAACTGTCAAAATATAACTAGGATCAATAGTCCTGATTCATCATCTCTTCCCATTCTTCAGCTGATGACACAGCTGTTGAAGGTTACATATATTCCAAGATGGTGCATCATCAATTTGTCTAAGACATTCATTACATCTGCCCAGATTGCAACATTCCCTTGAGCTTCATTCCCAATTTTCAGTATCACATCTTGATAAAACTATAAGCCCCGTAAAGTTTTAAGTTCATGCTGTAATGAAAGGTTTGAAGAACATAAAAAGATGTTTAACAATGTATGTAAATAACCAGGTGCTACTGGATGTTTAATAATGTATGTATATAACCAGGTGCTACTGGCTTCTGCTTGCATAAGGTTAGGCAACAAGTGTAAAGTCACCTTCAACAAGGTTTCATCAACATTAAAGGACAAAAAGTAGTACAATCTTGTCGTGAAACTTATCACTCCAAAGGAGTCCATCATCTACCTGTTACTGATTGCAGCACAACCTTGAAGATACAGGAGCCACATAAAGGGGGTCCTAGGGTTATATGATTAATCAAATAATATATAATTATACAATAAAGTTGGAAAAGATGGTATGATAAAAGAAAAAAAAAAAAGGAAAAAATTCACCTCTTACTCACTGTGTGCTTTCACGGTGCATTTCTATCAATACTTACAAAAAAAAAAAGAGGAAACATGTTATGTGTTACTGTAAGTGTAGGAACATGAAAACAACAAAAACTCAATATGTGAACGATGAAAATAATTAATATGTAAGAGGATGGCATCATCAGTCACTACCAGGCTAGCAATGATGTCATACATATGCAGGCATCTAAATGTGCAAACACCTACACATTTCTTTTCCTCTGGTTCTCAAATATCCTCTGATTTTGAATGGAAAATAAAGGAAACTCTCTTCTACTTATAAGTGTACCTAATGGATAGCAAATATAATCTTGTCCATGATTTCACTCTGATGTTAGATGGTTCTATTCCTCCACTTCACAAATTTCTCTTAATCTTGGTCCTTCTTCATTAGGATAACAGTTAGGTCTTCATTCCTCTGCATGATTCTTAGAAAAAAATAAGCTTTTTTTTTTCATCTCTGTACTTCACCATCAGTTACTTCCTATTTTTTTCAGCTTTGACACTGTTTCCTCTGGCTTATTTTTGACTAAATCACCCTTATGTCACTTGAATCCTCTCTCTACAAATATCTACTTTTTTCAAACACATACTTCCTTCCTTCTGCCTAGTTCCCCATATGCTACCCTATTTAGTTAAAGTTCAGTGATATATTCTTTCACCTGATTCATTTTCCCTAATTCTGCATCCATTTGTCTCTAACTTCCTTTCATTGTATCATCACTGCCACAACTGCACAATCACCGATTCTATGTGTTTCATCCTTCAACTGTTCTCTCAACTATTCTTTTCATGACCTAAAGCCATCAATATCAGGCTCGTACACCTTTTTTTTTGAGATGATATGGTCATCCTGTAGCTGAATCTTGTATTCTTTCCTTTAATTCATCTCTCCTTCTCTACCATGGCCTAATTCAAGCCAATTAATGACAACTGTTTGTAATATTCAGATATACACTTGTGGAGCCCCAACTCTTAACACTTCTTCACTATCATAAAATTTTTTAATCTTTGTATACACTAACATCTGCATTCATGTTTCATCAATTAGTTTATCTCATTTTTCCACCACTATAATAGCACCAATAGCACCAATTTACATATTCTGTTATGTTACTTGTTCAATTCCTGCAATAACCTTGACTTTTCTTTACTGATTTCAAAGCACTTTTCACTCTCAACAAAATTAATTAGATTAAGTTACTTGAAAGCTGTAATCATGTCTCCCTTCACTCAAGAGCAGGTATACTTACAGCCTCTAATCCTTCCCAGTGATTCAGCTATCCTATTTCAGTTATCACTGTTGTTTCAAGTTAAATCTTCCTTATCAGATCCATATGTTTCTTCAAATGTATTGATGAAACATGAAATCCATACTTTATGTCTAATATTTGCTACCAATAGTTTGACCACATCCTACTACTAACCAACATGTGTACTGCTCCCTTAACAATTCATCTGTATGGGGTTTTAGTGAAAGGCTAGGTATCATGTCAACCTCCAGGTTCCTGCCACACAAAGGATCAAGAAATTTCTTTTCTGCAAGCTTTTAGCTATATCTGGGACTTCCTTCACTGTATCAAATTTTCGCTATTTTGCATTTTGTTGGGATGAACTTCATCACCCAGATTCCAGACCAACTCTGGTTCAAGACCCTTTGTAAGTTGATGCAATCCTGGTCATTCTTAACTATTCTCATAAATCTAAGCTGGCTGGGTTAATAATGAGAAGCTCTAAGTGTAAAATTAACAAAATAATACATATTGTTCTGTTCAAATGTTTAAACATATCTCTACATGTCCTGTGAACTATATACCATACAGTAAGTATACCAAATCAAATCCAATGTTCAGTAATGAGAGAAACCCCAAATTCAAGCTATTCAGAATGCTAGTGGTTACTCCAAACCTTCTTGCTAAGACACCTCTCACATCTACCCTTTGTCCATTTACATGGTCTCTGAATTCTTGATTCTCTATCAACCTCAAATACCTTCTTGGTTAAAGAACACAGAATCTATCAACCCATTTCTAATACCTATTCCAGTGCTGACTCTATCACATATATCTAGAAGATTTCCCATTTGTGGCCTCTTTCCTTTCAGTCTATGGGGACTCATTTTGGTGCTTTCTCTTTGCCAGTAGTCATTCATATGCTTATTTGTCCACAATTTTACTGGTTATTCTTTTAAGTTACAGTAATGGAATTGACATTAACGCTCTTCCACTCCCTTTTCCAGTGATTTTCAAATAATCGCAGTGGCATGTCATGTGTTTATATATATTCCTTGAGTAAGCAGGAAGATACTTCATCAAACAAATGGGACCTACATGGGCCAAGTTCCTTTAGCAAATTACTTGTGTTGTGTCTGTTCATTTTACCGTTTTCCATGGTCTCTGACTCATCCAATCTAATCTGTCTTGGAGGCACAGTTTTATCCACTGTTATTGCACATGGGAACTTAGCATTCAGCGTTTTCTTTCTGTAATGTGTACAATCCTTTTTAATGCCTGCCTGACCTTCCCACCTTAGCCTGGAAGCATTAGGAACAGATGACTAAGCCTTCAAGGAAAACAACTCTCATGGCTCCTGTTCCTATTTTAGAATGTAATTATAGATGAGGGGAGGATTTTCAGCTTCCCTCAACTTCCATCTCTTAGTTACCTTCTATGACATGCAGGAAATACATGGCTAGTATTCTTTCTCTTATCAAACAAATCTTTCAAAATTCAATATCTCTTTGATCATTTATATCCTTTTCTATGTCCTCATTCAACATAATACTACTTAGAAAATTCATTATAGGAGCTTCAACTCCACAAGCAATTTTATCATATCAGAAACATGTTTCAACAGCATGAAATAGTGTGCTTTGCACTTCTTCCATACCTAAAGACCCATATGCATTCACTTGCATGCAAAAACATACATACATAAGCATCCGCATAGACCATTAAGCAGGCATATGGGCACAAATGAAAAACAAAAGAACACACACACACACACACACACACACACACACAAAGAAAAAAATTGAACGAATACACAATGGCAAATATATAAAATATATACAGATATACACATCTACATATAATCTCCAAAAGGGTCTAGTAAAACTATTAACAAATTACCAAAAAACAAATTAAATGAAATGGCTGTTCTACTATAAGATCCATATACAACATGCACCTAAAGAGGATTGTATTAAGAATACAAGGAACATGCAGTAAGAAAAATCTATGAGCATTTAGGGTCAAGCCCTTCAGATATTAGAGTATGCATATTCCCATTTTCTGTTGTTGAGAAAAGGGGAAGTTAGAGCTTATTTCTGCCACAAAGTTATAATGAGAAGCACAACACCACTGTGTACTTTTCATAAAATTATTGGGGAGATATGGTGCAGTAAGGTATTCCTTGACCTAAATAATGGTGCAAATTAAATTAAAAAGCTTGAGCGCAACACAGTCGTCCATGCAGATAGTACAAGCAACTACAGAAATTTTGACAGAAGAATGATCACAGGGGGTGACAATTTTCAAGACGACTTTCCATATTCTACATAAGTATAAAAACAGTGAACCAATTTCCTAATATGTCTATAGCTCATTATACACAGTATATTAAATACTAAATGGAAACATCAACTTTTAAGAGCAGATAATGAAAATAATAGGCCAAGAAATAAGAAAAAACAATTTTGAGCGTATAGTAAAATTTCCTTAAGTTTATTTTCATCTTCAGTGTGAGTAAACCAACTTTATCAATAAATAACAAAAGGTTAAAACTGCTGGTCTCATCATAAATGTCTCCCGGATAATTTTCAGAAAAGTGGTTGGGTTGTTACCCTCGGTAGTTCCACCACCACCACCACCACCACCACAACCAAGACCACCACCAGTCCCCGGCACGTTCAAGAAGCGTCCAAATTTGGGTGGTTCACCAAGAGTTGTGGGCGTGGGCGTGGGCGAGGCTTGAGTAGAAGCCCCGCCCTCCTCCACTGTCAGGGAAAATTGGTGGTCAGAAGAACAGAAAATGGAAAAAGATGGTTAAAAAAAAAGGAGCCTCTACATCCATAAATACAGAAATGAAAAGAAATGTGTCAGTGAATAAAGATATGAAGGGAGGGGATGGATAGAGATTAAAAAAAATAAAAGTACTGAGATGGCATCATTACAGAAGAGTGGGATATAAGAAAAAAACAGATTAATAAGTAGAATAGTGTCCATACAGAGCAATAATGAAAAATAAATATGGTTAAGTTGCATATAGAAAAAAGAAGTACTGTTTTCTGATAATGTTGTTTAATATCTAATTCCAATGGGACTATTACAAAAGCCAAGCTAAAAGATCTGTGATGAGAGATTAGTTTTAAAAACTTTAAATTGAACTGATACTATGTAATGACTTTTGAAACTGAAGGCCATTTCTTTGTACAGAGGAGGCCAGTGAGCAATGTGACAGCCCTACTACATTGGGAATAATACTTACTTATAATCCTACTTATATACTGTAGTTTATCCAGTCTTTTTACGTAAGGGTAAGTTTATCTTGTGTGACCCATTATCTAACATTGTTCCCCTGTTGTTACTTCATTAATCTAAAGCCACAAACTAGCCATACAAATGACATTAGCATATGTCTTTAACATTTCAACTACACTGAAAATAAGAGAAATTAAGAGGGAAAGGAGTTATGAACTAGGAAGATAAGGAGAAATATCTTTTCATGAGCCCAAAGTATATTTTCTTCCAAAGAGAATTTGGCCTGTGAGCAAAGAAAATTAGAGCAAACTGAAATGAAGGGGACTGAGGAACTCCTGAACTGAAGTAAATAAATTATGAATAGTGATTATGGATGTGGTACCTGCAAAAAACAAGAGAAGAATTGCTGGAAACTAAGACAAAATTCAAAACTCCCAAGAAGAGATTGTGTAAAGAAAGTAGTCAAAGGAAATCCTCTGAGGCACTTTTTAACGCCCTTACCAATGCTCAAAAGAATGCTTATACAGTATAACAAACCTAGTAACTCTTTGTTATACAACTTGATATACCTTTTCACTGCATTTAGAGCTTTACTGAAAAAGACAACTATTTTCTTTTCATACTTAATTACATCTCCCACTTCAGTGAGGTACTGTAAGGAGCAAACAAACAACTGCCTTTCCTGCCAACAACTACTCGCTAGCTGTTATGCTGAATGTAAACCAGCATCTATCATCCAATACCAAGCCTCACAGGCTGCATATTTTACCTTTTCTACTTCATATGCTCAGGTTCAGCTCAAAGCCTCCTTCATTCCCTCTTTCCATCTCCTTCTTTGTCTCCTCCTTCCCCTAGCTCCCTATACTTTCAGCATTTAGGTAATCTCTAAGTTTTTCTACATTCATCCTTTCGCTATATGTGAACCTCTTCAGCACACCATGTTCAGCTCCCTAAATCAGATGTGCTCATTCCCACAACTCTCTGATAAACTATTCCCACAACTCTCTAATGCACTGTCATTCCTTACACAATCAACCCTCCTCACACCACATGATGTTCTCAAGCAATTCAATTCTAGCACACCCACTCTCTTCCCTTCTTTTGTATTCAAGGACAGGACTTCCACTAATGCAATACTGCTGGGACTCCTGTACCTTCAAAGATGCCTATCTTTGAGCTATCAAATAGTGACATATCCTTCCAGACACACTCCTTAAAGCCCTTTCTTCTACCTTATGATGTACTTCAGCCTCCATGATTCCACCTGCTACCTCATTATCTTCATTTGCTTGACCATAATCACTCACTTCTAAGGTTAACACTTCAAAGAAGAAAATTCTTGCATGTTTCCCTGCCTATATTCAATTAACTTTGCTAAAAAGAGCAAAGACCCTAAAATGTGAGTAGAAAACAAAAACAAAGGGGAGTGTTGGATGGAGATGGTGCTAACATTGCTGGAACTAACAACATGCCAAAAGATGGCATTACATTTGCAGCTGGATACCACAGCCACACCCCAATCAGGATTAAATCCATTAAAAGAAATAGAAGGCATCTTATCTCAGTTTTAACAGTGAAAACACACCAAAGAACAAATGAAACAATGAAAATTACATTATGAATCATAAAAAAATATAAGATATGCACGATGAGAAAAATGTTTCCAAAGTACACATATGCTAAGTATGGACTTTCAACACATAACAGCTTCAGGTAGACGAAGCAGATCTATTCCATGTTCCTTTATATAACAAAAGTAGGCAATGTTCCTTTCCATAACAAAAGTAAGCTCTAAAGAAACAGAAATCACACGAGTCCAGTATTTGACGAAGGAAGAAAAAATAACGACAACAGCTTCTAAGAAGATTTCTAGTTCGGAAAAAAGTAGAATGGCAGATAAGGTAAGGTCAATCACATGGTTATTATGTGGCCTGGGATTCACAAAATAGAAATAAGGGCATTACTAGTAAACAGTGGACTATGTAAGGTCATCCTTCCTTTAGGAGATGATGATGGGTAAACCACAGCATAATATTGGGATTATGCTTAAGTTCTTTCCTAAAGGGAATGGGGCTTTCATCTCCCTTGCTCACAGGCTAAATTTTGATAGGAAGAAATGAAGAGTTTATAGATCATTAACTTGCTCAATAATGATGAACATATGTCTAAAATCATTTGTATATACCTGTGTCATAATGCTCAAGTGTGAAATTACTTAAGATGCACAGGCAGTCACTTTCCAAACCCTATTTACTGCACATTAGAAGCATTTACACAAAATTCCAACTCACTGGTCTGCCAAACATTCCCCCCTCTCCACACTCTCCTTTCATGATTGCAATATTTCCTCCCACTTCTTTTCATAAAAATCCTCTATTTGTTCATACCTCCTCAATTATGCTTTCTCCTTTCATATATCTACTAAGGTAGTCTTCATTCTTTTAAAAATATCATTGTACTGTACCTCTTACATTACAAGTAAGTAGTTAGTGCTTCACATATACAGCAGGTATTGTGCCTTTATCACCTAAGAAGGTTAAAAGCAGACAATAAAAAAGAGTGGTGACAATAAAACCAACTTCATCCTTTTTCTGACTGTTCCTTAGTTTATATATGAGAAAGAGTGGTAACAATAAAACCAACTTCATCCTTTTTCTAACCGTTCCTTAGTTTATATATGAGAAAGAGTGGTAACAATAAAACCAACTTCATCCTTTTTCTAACCTTTCCTTAGTTTATATATCCCTACAATATAGAGGAAACCTTTTTTTACATCATGGGGCTCCTGAGCTGAGGAAGGACCCAAGTAGCCTTTGGTTATAATGCACTGTAGAAATGTGCACTATCTCTAGGTCAAGAAACATGGTTTGAGTGGACTGCCTCATTATGTCAAAAGTAATTTTCAACACTTTTAAACTTCTAAAACTGTATTACTTACAGTTTGATCTTTATATTCTCTATTTCAAGACTTTCATTCCATATTTTACTATGATATCCACTCCTGTTTTTTCAGTTCCCATCAGATTTTTCAAAAAATTTTTTTATTTGACTGCCATTTTGCTGCACCTTATATAAAAATCAATTTTGCACTAAGAAGTAAAATATCAAAAAGAAAATATACAGTAATGCTAAATGAAAAAGTGATGTGACTAAAGCTCACAGTGTATAAAAGCAGTACTAACTGAAAAATTCCTCTTTTTAACAATTTTTTCTTTGTTTTCTGCTGAACTAGTAGCAGCCTAAGACCATGTCTACTGCAGAGAAAATATACAGTAACAATAAATGACAAAATAATATGATTATAGCTCACAGTGTATGACAGGAGTACTAACTGAAGAATTCCACTTTTTCTAAATATTTTTTCTTTGTTTTCTGCTGAAGTAATTACAGCATAAGACCAAGTCTACAAAGAGATACGGTTTCAATCATTTTTACTGAGTACATTAAAGCATTTCTATATCAAACTCATGAGGTTAAGGATAAAATCATTGATCTGAACCTAGATGCACAATTCTTTAACAGATCTGATCAATGCTAATAAGTTCTAAACACACTATGGTGTTGACATGGTGTATAATTGATATACCATGGGGGATTCTCCATGTTTCATATACGTAGTGAAACAAAAAACAGCATACATAATAAACATTTGAATAGTGAGCTTAATATCATTAGACCTTCTGGGATGAAAGCTGAAATCCCTTATCTATCTACAGTGCATTCAATATAATGTATCCTTCAATTAATGCAAGATGAGCCATCTAAAATCTCTGACTGTCACCTTATCTCTTCATATTTTCATACTTGTGATATGCCTAACAATATATCTTTCACCCACATGTCTTTTACTGATTTTCTGAAGTCTTCAGAGACAAACAAACAAATGATCTCTTTTGCACACGTCCAGTAACATGCTAGTTGACATCACAATAAAACACCAAATAGACACAGTAGAAATTCAAATGATAATGCTTGAGGAAGAATGTAAAAGAACACAGGGTGAATAAGTTTATGGGTGCAACAAGATAAGTTGAATATATCTAATGAAAATCTGATTTCAGGGGAGTTAGACTAAACATTTACAGAACAACCATTCTCTAAACTGGTTTTCTTTATCCAGCAGTTCCACATCACTGTCTGTCTTACCTTTACTGAACATTGTAAAAATGTCTTTCATATACTTTATATAGAATAATGAGTTTAGAGACTAAAGGGAAATCCTTTATGATCTTATCAGAAGACTGATATCAACAAAAGTAAATATTGGTACATGATGTTTTGTGTGATAGCTAACTATCATCTACTGAAATCTGGTTATGTTATCCTACAATAAAATGTGCTTGAATATTCTATTCATGATACCATGGAACATCATAAGACTTTACATTATTGTTTTTTTTTTTGACACTGACTTCCAACAACCATCTGCATTAAGTTAAACCCACCGCAAGGCTAGTCATTACTCATCTATGTCATGACTCAAACGTTCCTCCCTTATTTTCTCCAACTGCATTTCTCAAACACTTCCCTTGCTTGCACACTTTCTCAATAACTCTCTTTTCACCCACTTTTTGATAAATCTGTCCAACATACTTCATGATGCTCACCATGAAAGCATCACTGTAGAAAACTTACTAAAAACTTCCACAACGTTTCTCTTTTATAAACAGATGCCTCATAATACTATTCAACCCCTAGATTGTCCAACCTAAGATCAAGAAAATAATTAGCATCTGTTTTTGTAAGCAAGTGTTATCCAAGCTATCTTTATGATGTAGATCCTTTATATGACTAAAAGAAAACAAATATGCAATGAAAAACAGGAATTTAAAAGAGAAGATATAATCTCTAGGTAGAAATTATTCAAGAAAAGAAAATCAATGTTATTTGTATTTGGGTGCAAAATTGTACAGACATTTGAAATGACTTTACATGGATTATATCTTACTTTTCTGTAAGTCAAATGTAAGATGTTTAAATGAATCACCATATCTACAGAACAACTTCAACTTAGAGTGTGTTAATGAAAATTAATGCCATTAGAAAGTTTCAGTCTTACATTCAATTAAATAGGGCAACAATATCAGGTGAGACACCAAATGAAATAAGTACAAATTATAAGGCGGCTTGAAATCTTACTGTTAGAGATGCCAGGCAAGATCTAAACAAAATGATTAAGCTTAACAAATCTTGAAAATTGAATTAAAAGACTAGCTCTAAATACATCATGATTAACCCTTTAACATTCACAAAAAAATTTTTTTGCCACATGATTAACAAATACTAATGAAGATCTTTACAAAAAAATTAGATGTATCTTCAGGAATATGTTCTGAGTAGTGGTACAGAAGGTAGCACATATGGGCACTGAATAATTCCACTGGATAATCACTCGCAATTGCACTACAGACATGAGAGGGAAGAAAAGTGAAAAATTTGTGTGTTACCAATTTCTGCTGGTATAAATATGTATAACTGGAGAAAGAACACTTCCCACATATTCCACCGAGTGTCATAGAAGGTGACTAAAGGGGACAGGAGTGGGGGCCTGGAAACCCTCCCCTTCTTGTATTTCAGTTTCTAAAACAAGAAACAGAAGGAGTCAAGCAGGGAGTGCTCATCCTCCCTGAAGGCTCAGATAGGGGTGTCTGAATGTGTGTGGATGCAACCAAGATGAGAAAAAAGGAGAGATAGGTAGGATGTTTGTGGAAAGAAACCTGGATGTTCTGGCTCTGAGTGAAAC
>JAUUDW010638041.1:241-11024 GCA_032361385.1 Panulirus guttatus
AACCATGGTGCAGCTACCAAAAGGAAGAAACCAAGCACTTCCTACTCAACTGCCTTGAACTCTCTGTACGTAGAGGCACACACATCACAACACTTTATGACCTATGGTCCCATCCAGTGGACATGGCCAACTTCCTGGGTGCTGCAGAAGCCTCATAAAGGTAGAAGGGACTCCTATGACAGGAAGCAAGTAAGTAAATAAATACTTACTTCCTGCCCCAGGAAGTAAGGAGTGGTAAAGGATGCTGAAGTGTGAGGCAGGGGTAGTCATTTTATTACTGCTAGAAAGATGGTGGTTAGTTATGGAGCACTCTGGGTTGGACAGTTTAGTGCTGTTATAAACAATTGAGTGATAAGCATATCTAGGTGGTATTGTATTGGTAGGATCTTTGTTACATTGTGAAAGTGTTGAGTATTTGCAGTTGCTAAACAGCAAGAAGTTGTTTTGAGTGCTCTGTTTAAAGTGGTTTACAGCTTTGTTATATTTGTTTTTGGTAAGGTGGAAAAACAGAGAGCACCTTCATGTTAAGGTTTGCTGGAGGTAATGGGATGTTGTGTCGGAAGAGATTTAGGAGGGCTGGAGGAAGACTGCTCCTTGGGAAACTCTGCTGTAGAGTTTATGGGTTTTCAAGGTGGCCAATGTGAATGACTGGCACGGCAGCCTGCTATGAAACTAGCCAACCACATTTTGTCAATATTGTGGAGGGCAATATTGAGTATCTTTCGCGTGATGATATATCAGGGAACAGTGTCAAATGCTTTGTTGATGTCTATTGCCACCAGTGCAGAACAGGGCTTGTCTTTGGTTGAAGCCATCCACGATGTGTTGTGTAAGGTAGTGTGCAGAGTGCAGGATGTGTGGTTAGGCCTGAAGCCATTTTGTGTAGGTGAGATTGGGATATTTTGTTTCAATTTGTTGTGTATCAGTTTTTCATGGTTTGGTTACTGAAGACAGAAGTGATACAGAGCAATAGGAGGAGGGTTAGTTGGGAAGTTTGGAAGGTTTCAGGAGTGGTATTATGTTAAGTCTCCAAATGTTAGCGATTTAGTTGTGTGGCCAAGAGTGTTTGAAGATGTGTGAATGTGCTAGGAACGCAATTGAGCCAAAGTGTTATGTGTGGAAGTTTGGTATGCTGTCAGGGTTAGTTGTACGAAAGTTCTTTAAGGTCTTGACTGCAGTGCTTGTCTAGGTAGGAATGAATGGTGGCAGCAGTTTCTGGACGGATGGTAGGTTTTTCATGACTTGTTCAGGGGCGAGGTTGCTTTGTGGTTGATTTTTGAGTGGTGTCTTATGAGTAAGTTTGTATGTTTTGGGGAAATCAGTATGTCACTGATAAACAGGTAAGAAGTGCTTCATGAGCTGAGGCTGGATTAGTGTGATAAGTGTGAATATTTTTTAACATATGCCAATATGCTAGAGTTAGTTGCTGCTCGTGTTTTGATTTGAAGACAGGAGTGCCAATTTGTAGTTTGCCTGTCAATGATCAGGGTGGCAAAGGTGTTATTTAGAGTTCTGAAAAGCACCTGGATCGTATAACAGCAAAAATGTTAAAGTGTGGAAGAGAAAGTGTGATAGAGTGGATGCATTTGATATGTAATATAGCATGGAAGGAGAAGGTTATGCCTAGGAATTGTGTGAAAGCTGTTATTGTTCCTTTACTCAAAAGAAATGGTACAAAGGATGTATGTAGCAATATTAGTGGAATAAGTCTGTTTCATATACCAAAAAAAAGTGTATGCAAGAGTGTTGATTGATAGAGTGATGGAAACGACTGATTACAGAATTAGTGAGGAGCAAGGGGGTTTTAGAAAAGGTAGGGAGTATATGCATCAGATGTTTGCATTGAGAATGACTATGGAAAAGTATCTAGTGAAAAGTAAGAAGCTGCATGCAGCTTTTAAGGACCTGGAGAAAATGCATGACTGAGTTGAATCGTATGCTTCATGGTATGTATTATGGATATATGGGGTAGGAAGACAACTGTTGCGTGGTGTGAAAGCCTTCTACAGAGGACTAAATGCATATGTATGAGTGGATGGAGTGATATGCGAAAGTTTTGGTATACGTAGGTGTGAGGCAGGACTGTGTGATGTCACCATGGCTTTGTAACATATATATGGATGGAGGGATAAGAGATATGAAAGCAAAACTAGAGACAGAGTGTGGTGGTGAGTTATGGTGGCTAGTGACATAACTGTTTGTGGATGATACTGTTTGTTTCATGAAAGTGTAGAGAAGTTGCAGAAGGTTGTAAGTGTGCCTTATGATGTGTATAAGCATGGGAAATTGAAGGTATATACGAGTGAAAGTGAAGTAATGGTGTTTGAAGGGAAACAAGAGTGAAAGTATAGATTTTACAAAGCCCTATAGAGTGAGAGAAGAAAGTGTACTAATATGTGTTGCAGATATGGTAGGAGTAGGACTGGAGGAGATGACAGAATCTAAATTTTCAGGAGCTGGAGGAGATGACAGAATTTAAATTTTTAGGAGCTACCTTGGGTCAGAAGGAGACATAAGAGAAAACAGTACAGGCAAGAAGAGTCTAAGGGTTCCTCAATGGTATGGAAGTATGGAAGTGCAAAAAGGATTAAAGGACAGCATAGCCCTCTCAACCCTGACCTATGCAGCCAAAATATAAAAATGGAACAAATCACAGAAGTAGAGAATTCAAGCAGTGGAAATGAGCTATTTCAGGGGAGCATGTGGTCTGACTAGATGGAATGAAGAAAAAAATGTGGGGGTGTATGAGAGATTTGGAGTGGCAGGGAATGCAAAGGATCTGAATTGTGGGGTGGTAGAATGGGTGAAAGGTAATACTATAAGGTGGTTTGGGCATGTGAAAAGAATGAAAGATGGGGAGTTAACAAGCAGAATGTATGATATTAAGATTAAAGGGGTTGGTGTGACAGGTAGACCAACTGTGACATGGGGAAACAAAGTGGAAGAGTACTGTAGGGAGAGAAATGGTGGTAAAAGATGGTAGGAAGTCACTGACCAGGAAAGTATGTTACTGGTACTACTACCTACCTGAGTATTCAGAGGTTTAGTGATCACTGCATAGTGAGTCAGCACTTCAGTGGTTGTCAAGTTGCATTCCCCTAAGCTAGGTAGATGTCTTTTATTTCTGTCTCACCCACATGTGGACTGCTGGCATTCTATCCACAAATATACAGTTTCTCATTGTCACACAACACTTAACAACACTTAAGTCACACAACTCATTCTTAGTAGCCCTAGATATATTTTTTTCGTGAACAGTATGCACTAGCCTTGCCTTTTGGCAAAATAGTAGGAGAAATACATAGAGGTAGTAGGGAGGAACATTAGACAGGAGCATTAGTTAGAAACATTAAATAGAAGTAATATTAGACTGGAATATTAGGAAGAAGTAGTCTGTTAGAACATTAGGTAGGAGCCTCTGAAAACACTGCGCTACAGTTGCCCTCTGCCAGTGGCCTGCTAAGGTGAGGTATTAAAGGATAAGTGGCACTAGAGTTCACCAGTTATGGAGGCTCCTGCCGAGGCCACCCCCTTGAAGGAGTTCCCAAAGGGAACAGGCTTCAGAAATATAGATAGATACAGAGACATAGATAGATAGGGAAATGGTGGAGGAATGCATGGAATGGTGTCTGCAAGGAAGCATGCAAGGACAAGGATAAGTGGAGGAGACGTATGCAGTGGCCACTCCCCTGATGGGAGTTCCCTAATAGAATGGGCTTTATAAATGAAGATAGATAGGTAGATTTGTTCTTTGATTTCAACTGACGGTGACTGGTTCTATCTGAGTTGGTTTCTTATTTCACGAAGTGTGTAACTTAAGAGAAAAAGTTTCGGTAATACGAGGTGGTATCAAAAATTCCCGAAACTAGTTCCATAGCACACCAATAGATGGCAGTACGGCGATATGCCTGCTGTGATGGTTAGGCATAACTGTCATCAATCAGTGTGCCAAGTGGAGTCACTCTGTGAACATTGTGCATTGTTCTATGGGAATTTTTTTGACCACATGCGCATGCAAATTTGCGATTTCATCATGGACAGCTAACTAGAGCAGAGAGCAAACATCAAATTCTGTCAAACTTGATGAATCTGCAACTGAAACCTTTGGCATGATTCATGTTTATGGTGATGAAGGAATGAGCCGTGCAAAGTGTTTTGAGTGGCATGCACAATTCAAAAGCAGCAGAACCTCACTGGATGACAACAAGAGGTCTGGGCGACCTTCCATGAGCTCAACCTCCGAAAATGTGAAAACAATTCAGCGACTTGTGCATGAGGATCATCGGAGATCCATTAAGGACATTGCTGCCATCACTGATGTGTCATATGGAACAGTGCAGGCAATTCTAATGTCTCATTTGAACATGCACCACATTGCAGCAAAGTTCATGCCCAGGCTTCTGACCCCCCATCAGAAGGAGCACCGTGCCAAGGTCCGTCAAGATCTCCGTCAGCGTGCCCTGGATGACCCAACCTTCATGTCGAGGGTCATCACTGGGACGAGACTTGGGTTTACGGGTACAACCCGGAGACCAAACAGGTCTTCCCGGTGGAAAAGCCCAAAATCTCCATGACCGAAGAAGACCAGGCAGGTCTGCATTGAGACCAAGAGCATGCTCATCGTTTTCTTTGACATTTGTGTGGTTGTTCAATGTGAATTCGTCCCCAGTGGCCAGCCCGTGAATGGACAGTTCTATTGCAATGTTCTGAGGTGCCTGAGGGAGGATATTCAGCAGAAACGGCCTGAAATGTGGTGCAACAGTAATTGGATGCTTTATGACGACAAAGCACCCCGTCATCGAGCTCTCGTAACACATGAATTTCTCGGCCGCAACAGCACAGTGACCCTACCACACCTGCCATACCTGCCAGAATTGGCATCTTGCGACTTCTTCCACTTCCCAAAGATGAAGTTTCCGCTGAAGGGCCACCGTTTTGACACCATGGAGGAGACCCAGCATGAATTGCAGAAGGTGCTTGAAATGTTTCAAGTACAAGACTTCCAGAAAGCCTTCCAGCAGTGGCAACAGCACTGGGAATGTTATACGGCTGCCAAAGGGGATTATTTTGAAGGGGATGGTGTCTAACCTTGAATCAAGTGAGTACTTTCTTGTACATAGTCCTAGTATCGGAACTTATTGATATGTAACCAGCTATTCACCATATGTAGCTGGCTATTTATTATATGTAGCTAGCTATTTACCATATGCAGCTTGGTATTTACTGTACGTAGCTGGCTGTTTACCACATGCGGCTGGGTATTTGCCATATGTAGCTGGCTATCTACCATATGCAGCTAGCTATTAACTATATATTGCTGGGCATTTACCATATGCAGCTGGGTATTTACTATATGTAGCTGGCTTTTTGTTTTATGCAACTGGATATTTACTGTATCTAGCTGGCTATTTACCATATGCAGCTGGGTATTTACTATATGTAGCTGGGTATTTACCATATGCAGATGAGTATTTACCATATGCATCTGTGTTTTTACAATATGTAACTGGGTATTTACCAAGTGCAGCTGGGTATTTACCACGTTTAGCTGGGTATTTGCTATATTTAGCTAGCTATTTACCATATGCAGCTGGCTATTTACTATATGTGGCTGAGTATTTACCATATGCCTCTGTTTCTTGCTTTGCTTATTCTAGGTCATTCCTGTTTTTCATTCTGAGGTCTTTTTCGTATAGTCCGTTTTATATTGGCTCACTAAGCTTTCTATGTTGATAACTAATATTCTGGTTTTCAACACTGAAATCCAGTTGTCATTTCACCGATTAGTGCAATGATTTGTCTAATCACGTTTAATAATTAAGCAGTCTTCCTTTGGTTGGGTTTTATTTCATACATATCGTGACATCGGCATATTTATAAATTCTACTGGTGGATCCCGTCTCTAGATCAATGGTATAGATAACAAAATGTATGAATACTAGGGACAGACTTGTGGAAACCCGCTTACCCTGAGCCAGTCGGATGCTTTCCCGTTAAATACCAATCAGCTATCTGTACGCAAATTCGACTTCCAGTTTCGTAAGCCTTAACTTTACAAAACAGTCTTTAATGTGGTACATTATCGAACGTTTTTTAGAAGTTAAGAATGTAACAATCAAAGATGTTTTTGAATCCCAAGTATTGTATATATGTGATTAAAGAACTCTATCAAATTCTTTAAACATAATCTTTTATTACAAAACTCACGTTAATAATCTGTGTTTAAGTGATTTGAGAAACTGTATGTAGAATCGGAAAAGCGCGAATGATGGTATACAGATAGAAACATAGCTAATATACATAGATTTGAACCTTTGACCCTTCCTTTCTTTCTTCTTTTTCATTAATCATTCCAGTGCAGCTATCAAGTCTTACCCCACACACCCCACATCTCGCATCCCACTCCCCACAACTGATATCCAATAAGCCGAGTACCATCAAAGGCCCACAGGAATGCTCGGCAGCGAGTTGGTTACAGGGAAAGCTCTTTACTACGGTTTCAGGAGAGCCAATGACCTGAAACTCATTGTGGGTCTTATGGCGCGGCAAGAATATACCTTTGTGATGACTGGATGCCGCAGATATGGCTTCATCTTTTCCAAGAGTCATTAAGGTACAATACAGCACATCGGGTCACGCTAACAGACAGAGAGGATGCAAGCTGCTAGTGCCTCTCTTACGGCCAGGCGCTGATATGTTAAGGCCAGGCTCACGTAGAAGAGTTCCTGCATGAATGCACATACGTTGAGCAGTGTTCAAGCAAGATATTAAGCCAGGAAGAGAGGAGTCCAGTCGGAGAGAGTTTCAAAAAGCAGAATATCTTACTACGAATATCCTCAGGAATATTCTAAGAATACAGAACTGCACATTCTGTTATGATTTCTGTGCATATACCTCTTGAGAGGAATGTGTCCCAATCAAACGATGCAATTGTAAGTGGAGTAAAAAATACTGAACTATTACCTGCAATCTTTGGTATTTTTCTCAGGAAAATATATTTCCTTGTACATTGCTTGTACACCTCAGTATAAGGACTATTTTACGCACTGAATACGAATCTGGGGTTGAAATATTGTTTAAGATTCATTAAATCTTGTAATTAAGTATTGCAACGATAAGATTTTTGAAAATTTTTTTGATTATTTGCTTCGTATTTATTGGGTATATATCGGTGAACGACAGCATTTTGAGACTTTGTGTTTGACTGTTTCAAGTATAGAAGAGTTTCAATAGCTTATATCTTAACTTTCAAACAAAAATTTTTTGGGGGTAAAAGATACCTTTCAAATTTTGGTATTTTTCTCAGGATAATAGATTTCCTTGTACACCTCAGTATTTGAACTATTTTACACACTGAATACGAATCTAGGGTTGAAAAATTGTTTAAGACTCTTTAAGGCTTGTAATTAAGTATTACAATGATAAGATTTTTAACAGATTTTTTGATAATTCGCTTCGTATTTATTGGGTATCTGTCGGTGAGCAACAGCATTTTGAGACTTTCTGTGCGATTGTTTCAAGTTAGAAATATTTCATTAGGTTATATCTCAATTTTCAAAGAAAAGATTTTTTGGGGTTAAAAGATACCGTGAACTATCACCTACAATTTTTGGTATTTTTCTGAAGAAAATAGATTTCCTTGTATACCTCATTATATGACCCATTTTATACACTGTATACGAATATTTGGTTGAAATATTGTTTCAGATTCATTAAGTCTTGTAATTATTACAATGATAAGATTTTTCAAAGATTTTTTGATAATTTGCGTCGTATTTATTTGGTATCTATCTGTGAGCAACATCATTTTGAGACTTTTTCTGTGATTATTTCAAGAATAGAAGAGTTTCATCAGGTTTTTTCTGAATTTTCAAAGAAAAAGTCTTTTGGGTTAAAAATTACTCCGAACTATTGCCTTTAATTTTTGGTATTTTTCTCAGGAAAATATATATCCTTTTACACATCACTATATAGACTATTTTACACACTGACGACGGTTCTGGGTTTACATTATTCTTTAAGATTCATTAAGGCTTGTAAATTAAGTATTACAATGATAATGTTTTTTCAAAAATTTTGTGATAATTTGCTTCGTATTTATCGGATATCTATCGGTGAGTGACAGGATTTTGAGACTTTTTCTGTGATTATTTCAAGTGTAGGTGAATTTCATTAGGTTATATCTCAGTTTTCAAAGGAAAAGTTTTTTTTGGGTAAAATATACCCTGACCTATTACCTTCAATTTTTCGCATTTTTCTCAGGAAACTAGATTTCCTTGTACACTTCAGTGTATGGACTCCTTTACACACTGAATACGAATCTTGATTGGAAATATTATTCAAGATTCATTAAGCATTGTAATTATTACAATAATAAGATTTTTTTCAAAGATTTTGTGATAATTCGCTTCGTATTTATTGGGTATCTATCGGTGAGGAACAGCATTTCGAGAATTTTTCTTTGTTTATTTCAAATATAGAAGAGTTTCAATAGTTATATCTCAATTTTCAAAAAAATGTTTTTATTTTTTGGTAGAAAAATACCCTGAACTATTTATTTCCTTCAATTTTTGGTATTTTTCTGAAGAAAATAGATTTCCTTGTACACGTCAGTATATGGAGTATTTTTAGTCACTGAATACGAATTGGGGTTGAAATATTGTTTAAGATTTATTAAGGCTTGTAATTTAGAATTACAATGATAAGATTTTTCAAAGATTTTGTGATAATTCCCTTCTTATTTATTGGGTATATATCGGTGAACGACAGCATTTGAGCCTTTCTCTGTGATTATTTCAAGTATAGAAGAGTTTCAATAGGTTTTATCTCAGTTTCCTAGGAGAATTGTTTGTTGGGTTTAAAAATGCCATCAATTTTTGGTATTTTTCTCAGGAAAGTAGATATGCTTGTACACCTCATTATATGGAGTATTTTGCACACTGAATATGAATCTGGGGCTGTAATATTTTTTAAGATTCATTAAGGCTTGTAATTAAGTATTACAATGATGATATTTTTGAAATATTTTGTGCTAAATCGCTTCGTATTAATTGGGTGTATATCAGTGAGCAACAGCATTTTGAGACTTATTCTGTGATCATTTCAAGTATAGAAGGGTTTCATTAGGCTATATCTGAATTTTCAAAGAAAAAGTTTTTTGGGGGTAAAAAATACCCTGAACAATTACCTTCAATTTTTGGTATTTTTCTCAGGAAAATAGATTTCCTTGTACACTTCAGTATATGGCCTCTTTCACACACCGAATACTAATCTGGGGTTGAAATACTGTTTTAGTTTCATTACGGTTTGTAATTGAATATTACAATGATAAGATTTTTTTCAAACATTAAGTTATAATTCGCTTCTTATTTATTGGGTTTCTGTCGGTGAGCGACAGCATTTTGAGATTTTCTCTTTGATTATTTCACGTATAAAAGAGTTTCATTAGGTTATATGTCAATTTTCAAGGAAAAAGTTTTTTTGGGGAAAAGAAATGCGCAGAACTATTAATTTCAGATTTGGTATTTTTCTCAGGAAAATATATTTCCTTGTAAACCTCAGTATATGGACTATTTTACACATTGAATGCGAATCTGGGGTTGAAATATTGATTAAGATTCATTGTCTTTTAGTTATGTATTACAGTGATAAGATTTTTCTATTATTTTGTTGTAATTCGCTTCGTATTTATTGGGTATCTATTGGTGAGCGACAGCATTTTGAGACTTTCTCTGTGATTATTTCAAGTACAGAAGAGTTTCATTAGCTTATATCTCAATTCTGAAGGAAAAAGATGATTAGGTAAAAAATACCCGGAACTATTACCTTCATTTTTGGTATTTTTCTCAGGAAAATAGGTTTCTTTGTGCACCTCAGTATATGGACTTTTTTTTACACACTGAATACGAATCTGGGGTTGAAGTATTGTTTGAGATTCATTGAGCCTTGTTATTAAGAATTACAATGAGAAGATTTTTGAAAGATTATGTGATAATTCCCTTCTTATATATTGGGTATCTGTCGGTGAGCGACAGCATTTTGAGACTTTCTCTGTGATTATTTCAAGTATAGAAGAGTTTCATTAGGTTATACCTCAACTTTCAAGGAAAAAGTTTGTAACAAATACCCTGAACTTTTACCTTCAATTTTTGGTAATTTTTCTCAGGAAAATGGCGTTCCTTTTACACCTCAGTTTATGGACTATTTTACACACTGAATACGAAACTGGGATTGAAATATTGTTTAAGATTAATTAATGCTTGTAATTAAATATTACAGTGATAAGATTCTCAAAGATTTTGTGATAATTCGCTTCTTATTTATCGGGTATCTATCGGTGAGCCACAGCATTTTGAGACTTTCTCTTTGATTATCCTAAGTGCAGAAGAGTTTCATTATGTTATATCTTTATTTTCACGGAAAATGTTTTTTGGGGTAAGAAATACCCTGAACTATCACCTTTAATTTTTGGTATTTTTGTCAGGAAAATAGATCTTTTGATACACCTCAGTATATGGAGCATTTTGCTCACTGAATACGAATCTGCGGTTGAAATGTTGTTTAAGCTTCATTAAGGCTTGAAAATAAGTATTACAATGATAGGATTTTTCAAATATTTTGTGATAGATCGCTTCGTATTTATTGGGTATCTATCAGCGAGCGACAGCATTTTGATACTTTATCTTTGATTATTTCAAGTACACATGAGTTTCATTAGGTTATATCTCAATTTTCTAGGATTTTTTTTTTTTTTTTTTTTTTTTTTTGGGGGGGGGGGGGGGGG
>JAUUDW010638052.1:0-11024 GCA_032361385.1 Panulirus guttatus
GGTGAGTGCTGCTGGTGCTCTACGGCTGGCTGTTGTTGTTGGTGCTGTACTACTTACTGGTGGCGAGTGTTGGGGGAAGGAGGAGGGAGAGAGAATTCTCTCTCTCGTGTGTATTATGAAAGTCTTCCTGGTGGTACTGTTGACTAAAGCTGGAGTCCCCGTCTGTTTTTCGGGAAAATTTAGAATTTTCGTGGTTTATTTTGAAAATTGATGTTTATATTTGCCATTAATGCTTTTCTGTTGAGGATCCTGATAGCCAGTAGTAAGCAGGGGATATATATCTCCTTGAGATATCGTTGATGATGTTCCTTAAGGATATCTTGGTTCCTAAGCGTCCCTGCCATCATGTTTGTATAAAAAGAAATTGCTAAAAGTAGTACAGATTCTGCTGGCGTTCCTGTTGTTAATATTTCCCAAGCACTTCGTGAGTTGAGAGTGATTATGTAGTTAATGATAATTACCTGGTACACTCTAACGACCACTTCGATAATAGAACGATGGACTGGTAACGGGAGATTAGTGGCAGGAGAAAAAGATATTGACAATCGTGGGGACACCAACTGCTGTGATTCACTAGTGGCGCTGGAATTCCTACAATGCCCACCGCTGACGTCAGTGGCACTCCCGTGTTGCCTTCCACTCGTAACACTGACACAGCAGTACTGCCAAACACTAGTGGCAGAACGCCTGACGCGGGATTTGTTATCAGTTATAGATTCATGTTTCAGACGAGATCAGGCGTAGTGCATGTTAGCATCCTTCATACTAGCCACCTTCAAGACACACAAGATGGCGTGAGCAACACACAAAAGTAAAATATTAACGAAATCCTTCATTGGCCAATTGAGTCATTTGCCCGTATTTTAGGTGCTTCGGGAAGGCTGTGGCATCGGCAGTTGTGCGTCAAGCCATGATGAAGGTACTATACCACACTCCAGGGTACATTCACCGTGGTTAGACTCAGCGCTTCCTCCCAGCACACAGCCACGACCGAGTCATCAAATATAACCTTGCAGAAAGGTCAATTGAGGAAGGAGCAAAACACAGCTTATGCAGGTTTGTCAGTAGCCTTCTGCTGCAGTGAAGGAGTAGTGAAAGTTTGTTCTTTACTCCTGTAAGAGACAACGGGTGATTGGTTCACTAACAGAAATTGCACAGAGGTACACAACGACGCCATAGCAATTCAGTATTCACCATGAACTAGGTACTCCTAGGGAGGATGCTTCTTTCTCTCACAAGACCTTTGCTCTCGTGCCAGTCCTCCCGTACCATTCGTCATCTTGGCGTTGGATATCATTGTGAATTTTCCTGCTCCATGACAGGGCAGTCCCAACCATGACTGACGACACTGGTGTTAGATCTTCATAAGAGAAGAATGGAAAACTTGCAATGATACTGTATGCAGATGATACAGTCCTGTTTGCTGAGTTAGAGGAGATTTAGACAGGAAAATCGTGTAGGGTGCGGCAAAGCAATGTTTTAAGGATGTAAATAAAGTTAAAGCCTCTGTTTCAGAAGGGGGAGGGCAGAGAATGGAGTTGGGTCAAGCGACGAGAAGACAGAGAGGAATAACAATTCAACTTGGTAGGACGCTGGATGAGACTGAGGATTGTGGTGTGTTGACTCAATGAATCTGTTTTAGGATAATCATATTCCAAGTTCCATCAGAAAGTACGTGAACAGCTCTTGTATGTAAGAGTGACTCTAGCTTGTTGCATGTGAGTCTATGGGAGGTGGTAGTGATGTAAGTGCAAGTGATGGAGGCAGCTCGTCTTTATAAGTGTGTAGTGACGGGAGGTGTTAACCGAGTAAGAGAGGAAGGAATTCGTGAGTCATATACACTTGGAAAAGTGTGCATGACCTAGGAAATAAAGGACGACGAATTAAGGTGGCACCGAGAGAGGATTAGTCGGAGGGATTAGTAAGATTAATCTCTTAAGGAAGATGATGCGATCTTTGAGCACGTCGGAACGATCCTTGAGCCCGATGGTACGATCCCTGAGCACGACGGAGCGACTCCCTTGGGCATGATGATGGGTTACCACAAAGAAGCAGACAGGTCAAAACGGATGGTCGTGCCATCCTACTCAGGCGTCGTACTTCATGTTCGGTGACCTCATCACGACGACCATGGGTCGTACCGTCCATCTCGAAAAGCTGCGCTACCGGCAGGAGCTGTGCACTTCACTCCTGGTGACAGACTCGGTCTCGACACACGCATATGGCTCGATCTTATGACCATTGTGGGATATTCCTAATTCTCTGCCCCACTCTGTCTGTCTGTCTGTCTCTGTCTCTCTCTCTCTCTCTCTCCACCAGTCACAGCTATTTACCCGTCAACCTACCGTGGGGCCTGCCCCTTCATATCCAACTTCTCCGACCTAGCTGGATCTCAATTGACAGCAACTTGGGAAGAAGTTATACAGATCTTTTCAGACTCAACTTTTAACAAACATTGAATCTCCTTCCGGGGGGAAAAAACCTCGAAGAATCATGGGTTTTATTGAAAAATTCTTTTATTTATGAGTACGCAAACTTCTGGCAGGAGGTCGACGTTGTGTGTGGAAGGAAATGCGATATTTCTCCCTTCCCTTGAGATTTATACATGAAGGAGTTTGATTCATGGTAGTGTGTTGTTCTATGGTATCGCAGTGGACATGAGACAGACAGGTAGCCAGCTACCTTACCTTACCTTCCTGCCTGGCGTATGTGACGCCCCCAGCTGCCTGTAATACGCCTATGTGCTTCAGTGACTTCGAGATGTGTACACGCCAAACCTTTCTAGACTCAAAGCGTCACTTCTCTATCGCTGACATGCACTCACATCACTGCGTCCCAGTCACATGTCATGACCCTGCGTTCGTCACACTTTTTCACTGACCTTCACATACTTCACCGTGTCTTACACATAGTTGTCACGCTCTCTTACACATTCCTTCATGCAGTTGCAATCAGTTACTCTCTCCTTACACATTAGTTTCACAATTTTTCACAAAATTTTCCGCTCTCTCTCATATACTTATGTTTTTTTCTTTCAATCACCCTCAAGCCACAAAGTATATACTAAGTGGTGTCTCAAAGTAGTCTACCCAGGCAGAAAACACACTTAGGTAGTATAACCATGAAATATACATAGCTAGTATAGAGAAGGAGTATACCCAGGTGGTGTACCTTGGTACTATACCCAGAGATTATGTCGAAATAGTATTCTTAGTCAGTATACCCAAGGAGTATACCTAAATATTATAACCAGGGAGTATCCCTAATGTAGTATACTTAGGTAACATACCAAAGTAGTATACTAAGGTATTATTTCTAGGTGAAGTACCCAAGTGAATTACTCAGGCAGTATATTAAGGTATACACACAAGCTGCCTACATCAAGATAGCATACTAATGTAATATAAACAGTTAGCACGCTCAGATGATAAATCCACATAGTATGTATAGGAAGTATACCCAGGTAGTGTATATGTAACTAGGTAGTATACCCAGACAACTTTCCCAGGTAGTTTACCTATGTACAACCCTGATGGTATACTGAAGCAGTAAACCTAGGAAGTGTATCCAGGTAATATACGCAATTAGTATATTCTTGATGGTACAGCGAGGCAGCATACCCAAGTCAGATACATAGGTAGTATAACCAGGTTGCATAACCTGGTAGAATACCCAGGCAGCAAACCTAGGCAGTACACCCAGATGGTATGCCCATCAATATACCAAGGCGTCATACCCAGCAAAATACCCAGTGTACCAAAGTAGTGCAGAGAGGCAGTATACCCATGTAGTTTACCCGAACAGTATTATACCCAGGTAGAGTAACCACACAAACCCCTCATACGCACGGCAGAGCAGGTTTATTACGCAAAAGCCATACAGTGTTCGACTGGTGTGCCATCCCTCACCTCAGTCCTACAAAATAGGGTTTTCATTTCATACGCTTTTAAACACAACCTCCAGACACGAGGAAAATCACAAGGTTCGTGAGGGTATCTTATCTTGTTTTGATTCACCTTGAATACAAGTAAAGACTTATACAAAGATCTGAGTACCGTTATGGAGGAAATGGTCAAATTTGTCTGACACCATCCAGAAAATAACTTGCAAAAATACATCATATTCCTTGTAAAATATCCTTAGTTCAAATTCAAAAAGATGAATGGAATAGTCACATTACCAGATAAGGTTTAGTTACGTTTCTAGGAATTAATAATGGCAGGTCCTTTTATATGAAAGACTAATAAACGCATAACTAACACAAAGGAACAAATAAAATACTCCAAACTGTGGAGAAATGTGTCACACTGCACTGAAGCTTGTTGCTCAGTTTTAGGAGCTTTCATATCTTTCCGATAAAAGAAAAATATCAATTTCATGAGTATCTGTAAAATCACATCCCTTGGGATTACTGCGGGAGAATTATAGGATCCATCTTTCTAATTCATAACCAAATACCAAAGTCTTTTAAGAAAACAGCTATTTTTGTTTGAAAACTCTCTATCAATACTGTAGTTCAGACACATCTGTAAATAAATGCAACAAAAAATCTAATAACAGGGAAGCACATAAGCGCCATATTTACATTACCTCAACTTCAGGTAATAAAGGCATCACCATCGTATACAGAACTACTGTCTCCTCAGAACTATGAAGTCTCAGTATTCTCCATTTTTTCTCAGACTAGGTTTTTTGATTAATAGTTGATTCTGGCTAGCTACCGGCTTCTAATCAGATATAGTGTCCTTAGCAGACACTCACAGAAATGTCGGAGAATGGCAGAATGACCTTGTTCAGTGGTATAATCACTAATTCCGCTATCTTTCTCTTCATACGTCCCATACCGCTGGCACAACCTTCACGGGTCACCACTGACATATTTTTCCGAAAACTTATCACCGCAATCAGCAATTTTCATCATGGCAAGGAAATGGACAAATCATTGGCAACTGCATATATCGGGGTTAGTTATCGCATGTTCGAAAACATCCTCAGTATGTCTGCAGACAGATTGGAACGCCTTTTTATGGTTAGACTTGAATTTTGCAGCGCTCTCTCGAATGATGAATCCTGTTTCTTGCTCACCGTTATGATTGCTTCACTGGATCAGTTTCTTATCACGGAACGCGTTTGCTTGCGAAGGGTTCTGTTTACATCTTTAGAAATTCATTTTTGGCATGACCCCGTGATGGGTTTGCCTGCGAAGGATCCTGTCTGGTTTCTGTCATCAGTGACTCGTCTTGGCTCCTGGGATATGTTTGCTCTTGATTGCGCCCCTTCTCTAGAATGACCCAGACGATTCAGTTCTATTTGGACCCTGCCAAACGTTTCCTCGAGGATTCTAATTCATATTAGTCTTACAGAATTTATTCAAAGACTTTAATGTCTTTACTTATAGAAAGTCCTGTACTTTATTTCCTCTTGCTGTCCCGTCGTTCTTTAGACTGTGGCATCATTTGCCTTAGGGGGTGATTTTCATTGCTCGTCACAACCCTTTCACTATTTCCAAGACCACATGAAATACCAGCGTATGGACCTCTCTCTTTATTCACTCTGTATATATTCTCTTTTGGTATTTTGCTCCTTTTGCTTGAAGAGAATCGTCTCTTACACTACATTTTCTTTTCCAACTCTGACGTATTATCTTGTGAAGGGTACTGTGCCTTGTATGTTCTGGTGCGAGTCCTGCTTTCTCAAGAGAGTCTGGGAACACATGTGTTTGTGGAAGGTTTGTGAGGGGTTCTTCCTAGAGCATCTTTGTCGTTGTGTTACGAATCAGAAATGTATTCGCTTGAGCAAGAACACTCTTCCTGTTTGACTCACATCTTCAAATATGTGTTTGCCTAGACTTAGAAGTCTGTATATTATATTCTTAGTTCTTCGTTTCAGGTGTTTCAATATTATATAAACGCTTAGACACATCTGACTATGAAGAACTTTGCTTTACTATTTCTGCTGGTTCGTGAAGCTTTCTTTGGAGCCTTGACTCTGTTTGCTTGTGGGATCCCCTTATGTATTGCTTGTCTTGGGGGTCGCATCTCTGGAACTTGTGGGACGTTTGCCCCCGAGGGAACTCGCTTACCGTCCACAGTCCTTGTTTCTTGCTTATTTTCATCTGACAGTTTTGCTTGGGGAAGGTCATGTGTGTTGCACTATCATGCACGTCGTCTTTCTTTCCTCCCTCGCAACCCATTTTCCTGAGCGGGTCTCTGGTTGTTGTGTACCTCACGGCGTGTTTTGCTCTTCTGTATATATTCTGTCAACATTTCTTCGTCGAAGGCCTTGTGTTGCTCGCCACGGAAGGCGTTCCACTGTATAGAAATATCGTTTTGTTATTAATACGTACTTCTTTATCCTTTGTTTTTCGTAGACTGCTGGCTGATATGTAAAGGTCCTGTTGTATACAGTGTTAGTCGCTTCTTTATCTGGATCCCGAGAAAACGTTTGTTTGAAACATAATTTTGTGTTACCAAAGAGGATGCAATATCTTTTACTAATCATTCTAAAACATTTGCTTGCCGGAATCGTCTCTCTCTTGATATGAAAGATGATTTAAACCTACTCGTATCTTGTACAATGTTTGTTTACAAAGAGTTTGGACCCTGAAGAGTTTCTTCTTCCGACTAAGAATGTGTTTCTAATGAATGGTACTCGGCCTCAATACATTTTCTAAGAATTAGTGGTGAAAATACACCTCATTAGATCTTCTAAGATTTTCTTTTCTATGTCTCACTTTGTTAACGTTCTTTGAGTCTTAGGAAGCTTGTCCAGAAGAGAGGTGTTTACGTTAATGATACTTATATATAGATTGTCTACCCGCATTCACATTTCCTGAAGAAGCCGAGTGATACCGATGCTGATACTGGAGACACCATGTAAGGCTGACGCTCGAAACTTCTCATGGATTACCGTACTTTCTTAAGCCCCTGTCTGTTGAGGACATTGTTCTAAAAGTGTATCGTAGATATTCCTCATTTACTTACGTCCCTGGAACCCTGGAAGTCGTGTTACATCTCTTCTGGAGGCTAATATCTTCTCTGGATCCCTAAGCTTAACTTCGGGCCTCGCTGAGCGACCTCCCTTTCTTTAGACCCTGTTTCTGGATGCCCTACGCAAAGCCTTACCGAACAACCTCGCCTTGCGGCGCTTGTAAATCCGATGCAGGTCGTCGTCCCTCGAACGGAACCCTCTGCCTTCCGGATCGTCGCGTCTCCGTGGAAGGCCCCACCGGTAGCGTCCCGTATACATGGTCTGAAGTACGGCCGTCAGTCTGTGGCTCAGGCTAAGAAGACGCGACCCCTTGGAAGTACCGTCGTCTTTCGCCGTCTGCCGGCAGCGCGGACGGGAGGCGTCACCGTCTTCCTTCCCGTTCTTCGCGGTGATGTTCTGTTGTTCTACAACCGTTCGTCTCTTGTTGGAGTCGGGGACGGTGGGGACTGACTCTGTGCCGGAAGCTGAGGCCGTTATCGAGTTCTCGTTCCCTCCTGTAGAGCGAGTTCGGACGCATTCTTGGAAATCTTCCTCCGATGTGCTGGAGTCTTCGTCCGACGAAAGTTGAGGGTCGCAGTCGTTTACGCGAGACAGACGGTCTACCCTTCTGTATTCCGTCTGTCTCCCTCTTGCTTCACCGTCCACGTTGATGTCGTACGAAAATGGAAATTCTGGATGATTATGCGTTCTGGAACATCAGAGAATAGTAAAAAAGAATAGCAGAAAGGCCATCATCACTACTCATACATTAGTTGGCAGTGTTGAATAACGAATGACTATGGAATGAAACCAATCGAAATAAAGTTCTGGAAACGTGTCTCTTTTCTTAAGTAACACGAATTATGTTTAAGTGATGATAAAAATTCCCAGGTTCCTTTTCGGGCCAATACACATTTATCTTTAGTGACTTTTTTGCGATTATAGAAGCCCATGAACTCCCGAGAGGCTTTTAGAAAACATTAAAAGCCATCCGGCATAAGCACATGGGCTTCATAGCTTATATCCCTCATCCATTCACTTTGACCAATGGGCAACACAGGCTGACTCGTAACCTTTGTTAATGGTGATAATGATACTACTGCTACTTCAACTACTACTACTAATAATAATAATAATGACAATAATAGTAATAATAATGATAATTATAATAATAACAATGATAATGATAATGATGATAATGATACTGATAATAATGACAATGATGATAATAACCCAGACCAGAAACGTCATTAATAGGACAGCATGGGGCCAGCAAGATCATCCGTGACCAATCTCTGCATCCTAGGCCAGAACGACGTATATGACGGTAGACAATACAGTCGAAGCCAATAAAGGCATCCAATGATCGCAATGTACATCCAGAGTACAAGCCGTGCATACGGAGCCAGATTGTACAACGCAGATGAGTAAGTACATCTGAACCCTGAGAATACAAGATGGTCTCTTAGAACAATGAAAGGTCTCTGAAACCACTAAATACCTGAACTGAAACCGTGACTACCTACTGACATGGGGGGGGAAATCTTCGAAACCAGCAGGGAATTGAAACCATGCCTACCCACTGAGATGAGGGGAGGGGTGGTGGATATTCGAAACCAGTGGAGGGTTGAAACCACGACTACCAACTGAGATGAAGGGATACCTTCGAAACCAGTGGAGGGTTGGTAATGGTTCTCTAAAACCCCGCCCAAAGCCAGACCACTGGTGGTATCCGTGAGAACTAGAGGACGCTTGAGGACGCTTTCATCTGTCGAGGGAAAGACAGAACTGGCAAAACTTGGACGGAGACGACGGCGTATGCGTTGGCGGAAAGGCAGCAGCATGCGTCGGGAACCAGTAATGAGAGAACTGTGGAGGCAGGGTTGACGGTGCTCAGCGCTGTAATCTCACCGGATCTTCAAAAAAATAAAAGATAAAGAAGAGTCTTCTGAGGATGACTCTCCCACTCGCTGTCTGTCCGGAAGAAGCATAAAGTGAGCTGGGAGTGGGAGGATGAGAGGTGGCCATGAAAGGGTAAGACTCAACGACCCGTCAAGAGGATATGAGAGTGTGCTTCGGCCTCAAATTAAGACCTAAAGAGAAATTATGACATGGGAACTGTTCTAAATACTGGGAGGGAGGTGGAAACTTTTTTCATTACTCATGATACGGATCTTAGCTACAGGGCAGAGCTACAGGTGCCAGAAAAAAAAAGGTGGTACAGAGGATTAAGAAAATCATTATAGAAAAATTTCCATACCCGCGACAGTCGGCAAAGTCCCTCATCCTGGCCCCACCGAAATGCTCCAAGCCGTCGAGGTCAAACAAGTCGCTCTCTGTCAAGTTCAGGCTGTCGTAGGACTGTGGGGTAGAGAGTGAAAAAGAAATATATTATAATCTAGTTATGAAACTTTTAAACCTCAAGATTGTTCCAGAATGAAACGTTCTGAAACTCTGCTTTACATTCAGGGAACGTATGAGGCTTTTACAGTAACCAGCAGAAATAGGGTGTGATATTTCCTAACTTTGAATACATAAGTACCATATATTTTGCTTGTAAGTGTACGCACATACACACCCCAGTCTGAGCCAGGTACCCCATACATCGACCAGCCCGAGAGGAGGATGAATAGCAAGGTTTGACTGTGGGCCGAATGCCGCGCCCGTGATTCGAACCTGGGTGGGTCAGTGCATGCATGATGGTCAGCCTCTATAACCATTTCACCACAGACGTCCGTGTGTGTGTGTGTGTGCGTGTTTAGATATATAGTCACGTATCTGCGTATGTGATATACATACACACACACACACACACACTCACAATCAAGTATATTCCGTCTTCCAGCATGATTCACTGCTGCGGGAACTCTCATGGACGAGACACACGGTTTATTCTGGACTCAGCAGGACCTATGCTCCACTGACATCACTATCGACCTACGAGCATGTGACGACGTCCCTTGGACTCAGATCAGACATCCCTCATTAGATTTCCCCAGACAACGGATGCCATATGACACATCTCCGAGTGCTCAAAATATTTAGGTATTACTTCATCTGTTTTTGAAGAGACTAATCACTTATGTTTTCGAGGAGATTAATCACAGAATCAAGGCGGAGACTGCAGCCTGGAAACATTTACTACCGAATTCGGAACGTCTCGTGAGCGAAGAATTCGTTGACCCGGTTTCTACAGCAGATGTGGTCATTACGAGTACGGTGATGGTTTAGTCTCGTTTTAAACTGGGTCGGTGAACGTACGTAAAATAGATCGTGTGATTCAGTATCTTCCATCGTTGCTTAAACGTTGAAGTTCTTTACTGGGATTTGGTCGTCGTGGCGCTCTCCATGTTTCGTGGTGAAGTTTATGAGACTGTGTGTCAGTCCCGTCGCCAAATGTTCCGTCTTCGTGACTCACAGCGGCAAAATCGCGGCCACCGTCTGTTGACGAGTGGTTCCGAGGTGACCCGGCTGACCTCATCGGTCAAACCCAATGATTCGACCCGTATGAGCAAGACGACAAGACCCTTTAGCACGTTGGTAACGACCCTTGGGCACGCCGGCACGACCTTTGGCCTGACGCTTTTAAGGGTCAAATCAAAGGCCAAGTCTCGGGTGGTCATGCTCAAAGTGGTTGAACCACAAGAGGAAAAAAAAAGTTACGGGGAATCTGTCTGCAAAACTGAAACTAAGATGAAGGAAATAAATGATACGACTTTCAGAAATGAGGGAAGGAAAAATATCACGCGCTGTTGAAAATGCAACTGGTATGAAGAAGCAGGGGACGCTTAGTTACTGACTGTATCCATGAAGCCGCTACGTCAGAAAACCTGAAATGAATTTACTTCCCGAGAATTTAGACGATGCATCGGTCATACTACTGTGCACCTGCGTGATGCTGAGACAAAAGTACTGACTGTAGAGAGAGCAGTGTGATTAGCGCAGTAGCGTTCGGCAGGAGACCGAAGAAGAGTGAAATGAGAAGCGGTATAAACTGAAGAGCGTGCAGGATGGGTCTGGGATATGTGTGTGGAAGACACAGCTATTGCGTAACA
>JAUUDW010638063.1:0-11024 GCA_032361385.1 Panulirus guttatus
TGTGGCCATCGGCAACTCAAGGGTGTGCCGTTTTGATAACTTCTCTCCCTACACGTCGAGGCTTTGGAACTCTCTACCTTATCATGTCTTTCCTAATAACTATGACCTAGCACATTTCAAAAGACGGGTCTTTCACTTTCTCAAAAATTCGTAAATACTTTCCCTTGTCTTTTCTTTTTCCGTTTCTTAATTCTTTATATTTCAACTTGGGTCCGGCCTTGATGTTGAATTTTGCCTTCCAAATACACATCATCATTTTAGTGATCCTTTGGAAAACATTGTATGTGTGTGTGTGTGTGTGTGTGTGTGTGTGTGTGTGTGTGTGCAGAGGCGTTGGCGTATCCATTACGTCATACAGTTACCTTAACACCTGTGTAATGATGTAAATGACTGAGGGAAACTACGTTGAAGCCATCATTTTCGGAGTGTTTGATAATGTCTTTTTTTTTTTGAGTTATCACATAGGCGAACATACGCAAAAAACAGTAAACCAAGCTGTAGCATTTAGCGTTAATTTTCTTAACAAGAGTGACAGCAAAGAATTAGTATCGAAGAGATGGCTTGCCAACTAAAAATTTGTTAGCTATCAAGAATTAACTTTAGTATCCTTGAAAATGTAGGAGAATGTGTACCAACGTCATTAACGTTAATGGACAATATGCAATTTTAGAGTAAAATCTGATGAGAAATCATTAGATTACTTGGTACGTTTTTAGATAAATGTTAGATATACTTTCAATATTAGTTTAGTAATTCATAATATTGTAGAATCCTAGATCCTTCTCATTATTGGAATACAGATGTTACGTTGTCGGTGCTGGTGTTAGCTCTTTGCTCTTCTCTGAGTATTCGGCCCTCTGTTTACTTTTTTTCTGTCAGTCTTTTGTAAGTGGGTATAATAGATACGAAAATGAATTATATAAATTCTACTGTGAACATTATAGTAGTCGAATAAGTCTAGTTTTGTTGAATATAAGGTATATGTATTTGTAATATTTAAGTACGTCGAGAAGTTGTAGCGCAGTGGTTGGTATCCCTGACGAATCTATGTTAACGGAAGTTTGAATGAATTTAAAAAAGACGAATTGTAATCATGATATCAAAATGTACGAGAAAAATTAATCTCTTGTCTTAAATCTAGTAATGTAAGATGATGAAACATCAGGTAGCGAACGTAATGTTAACTACTAATATGTAAACAAATAAGCAAAATCGAACGAACGCCATTGTTATTCTGGAAAATGGCGTCCAGCGTTGAAGGAATGCTAGAGTGGCTGTTATAACGTCTCCTTCAGGTGTGTTTTTACACCGAGGGATATCCATTGATAGTGAAACATAGAAATATTTTATCAGTGGTCATAATTTACGCAAATGAAAAGAGTTTCAAAGGAAGAGGATTTCACTTAAATATGTCATCATGGATGCGATGGTGTTGAATGTTGTAAGGGAGGTAGTGTCGGAATATGAAAGAATACAAAGAAATTTGAATATCGAAAAACATTGGGTCCTTTCGATGATGTTTGTGAGAGTGCAAGAGATCAGTAAATTTTTGTGTTAATAGAAAGACGAAACTAAACTATCATGTATGGAAGGAGGAGTATAGAATGTCATTCGCGAATTTGTAGGGAAATAATTGTCAATTCTTCAACGTATTTGTGTCATTCCTTTCAACTACTGTCATTTGTAAATCTATCCAATTGTTAATCCCGTTGAATGTACTTCATCTCATTCGAGGCTAAACATGCCCATACCTTTGATTTTATATATTTATATTTCAACATATATTCACAAAGTAATGAAAACCAAACCATATCTTCCCCTTCAGTCAGGAAAGTGGTACTAATGTTCAAATTAGTTTCATCGAGTTACAGTTTTCAATCTACTTCCTACTTGACATCCTGGTGCTTGGGTTAATAATCTGCTGTAAGTAGGTATTAAGTGATCTGTCACAGGTAAATTTGTTTAATTATTCATGGAAATAATTGAAGGATTATGTTATTAGGTTTTGCTTTATGGTCTCAGTCAGTCATGACAGAAAGGGACATCATTTCATGAGTTTGGGTTTACATGTACTTTGCAAGTTCTTATTTTGGTTCACTCAGGGTTTCTCAGTCAGAGAAAGTGCATGCCCTTAATTCTCGTGGATTTTTGCTGTTTTATATGAAATTGCACACATCAGATGTTTGTTTAATATCTGGCAGATGTTGATTAACAATTTGTAAGTTCGTTCTTTCTCATTTACAGCAACTGTCATACGACATGTCGTCTGATGAAAAAATAATGGAGGAGATGGGGGAGACTTCCCACGACACCCCCCAGGCAATAACTATTACCATTATGGACCCCTCAGCCTTGGAGACTACAACTCTTGATTCAACCATGGTGACATCAGTGCAAACCCAAGACACTAGCCATGGCACAAGTACAATACTAATGGTTCCTAGAGAGGGGCAGCCTAGTATAAGTGTCGAACAGGGTGAAAAAGACATCCTTCAGACTGTCACAGAAACACATATGGGAACCCATGAATTACCTGTGATATCTAATATTTCTAATCCTGAGGAAGAAACTAGTGAACAAAGTACAATACATGTGGCAACAAAGACAGAGGGTAATGAAGAAGGGGAAGGTGAGGTACTGGATGAGGGTGAGGAGGAAGATACAGATGATCCCGTTGGACAGCATTGTTTGATATGTAATGTTGATATGCCACCTGAACACACAGAAGAACCAGTCCCCATTTTTAAAACACAGACCACGACCACACACAGAAAAATGGCAGTCCTCCTAGGTTCTCTTATTGGAATGAAATTGACTTCCCGAAAGGTAAGATTTGTATTGATTCCATTTACTGATTTAGAGGTTTAGTACAGTACAATACATGTAGAATATTTTAGAAACAATGTAGAATATTTTTGAAACATTATTGGTTATTGTATATTCGATACTGGGAGTTCTTACCAACTTCCTGCCAAAGAAAAAAGAATTGACATATAGTATAGTACACATCGATTTAAAGAAATGGTAAGAAGGGAGTGGAAGGAGTGAAGAAAGAATGCTGTGTACTGGCTTAGGATTTAGAAAAGTTTACCTGTATGTAGTTAGTTTATGATTAGTGTGTTGCAAGTGAGCAGTTTGATACTGATATGCCAGCAAGAGATGAGAAACACCTCTTTTGATAATTTGATTTACATATCTGATATAGTGTATCATACAAGGGAATTGACCCTTTGTTTGTTCAGCCATGTGTACATGGTGCGAGAGAAGTGGCTGTGATGATTTTTTTTTCTCTCTCTCCCTGAGGCTCCATTCATGGAAAAAAATCCACATTAGCGCTGGGCCTTAATTGAGATATCCAGAGCATTAATGAAAAGGAAAAAGAAGAGACTAGGGAAAGTATTTACAAATGTTAGAAGTGGAAAACCCATTTTTAAGATGTGCCAAGTCATAGTTATTGGGAAAGACTTCAGAGTGTAGGGAGCTTCAAAGCTTTAAGGTGCAGTTAAAGAAACATTTATCAAAACAGCTCACCCTTGAGTCTCCCTGCTTTAATTACCATTCAGTCTTACCAGGCTCAACATATCCTCCTGGTAGCTTCCAGTGTGGACGAGTATAGAATCTCTCTCGCACTACTAGTAACTCATCTTGATCATTGACCACAAAAGCACCAACTCCAACTAAATTGTGTGCATACCTGAAAAATATGAAACTGTAATCAAGATGCTGCTTCTCTTTTCTTTTCATTGAATATGAAATATTTATCATTTAATCTAAGGACTGCTGACAGAAAGACCCTCTAAATGTCATACTTGAGAAATGCTATATGAAAAGTACTTGAGAAATGCTAAATGAAAAGAAGTTATAAAACCTAGTGAGAAATGCTAAATGAAAAGAAGTTATAAAACCTAGTGAGAAATGCTAAATGAAAAGAAGTTATAAAACCTAGTAATTACAATTCAGCAGATATCCACTGTGCAACAGAATGAAAATTTTAATATTTTCTAGAATGATGAGCAAAAATTCATCAAAAATACTGGTGTCTGCATTCTAAACAGTTCCATAAGTCATTTAATTGGGATGGAAATATGAAATGCCCAATATTAGAGACAAAGGAGAAAGGATACAATATATTTATCAAGTGGACAGAGAATGAAGAAAAATGGGCATTTGCCTATCTGAAGAGTGAAGTGTCCAACCCTCACGTATGATAACAGCATGCACCATGAACAGAAGGCAGACTTTTTGTAAGAATAACACAGGGGAAGGCAGACTAAAGATAGTGGACAGCATGGAGAGTGAATACAGCCATGGGATATGAGTAGAGTATATGGTTCTATGAGAGTACAATGGTTCCCAACTTTACAGAACTTTAATGTCACAGGTGCTGGGAAGTCAGACAATACGAGTTTTATGTTCAAATAGGTACCTAGTGACACCATCCTACCCCAGCATTGGTATGTCTTGGCCCACCTTCAAAATAAATATTGCCCCTACAAGATTATTACAGTATGAAATTACCACACAGTTTATTTATCTGTGTAAAGTTTCAGTGGTTCACATCACATATGTAATGGATGTACATATGCTAACTGATCACTGAGGTGGTAAACTGCAGGCATCCATTGCTTTAAACAAGTTAAGTACATGTGAATTCACAGAGAAACTATTTATAACCATCAAAAATTCAGTATGTACAAGGTGCAGTCCACACCTAATCAGTTGAGCACAAGTACTGGGCTCACCATGCAATTTATATAGTATGTACATCAATAAATAATGGTAAGTGTGCCCTGTCACCTGCCATTTTACACACTGTGCTTACTTTGTGTGGTCAATCAAGAGGAATACTGACAAAATTAAAAGCTATGTGAATCTGCCAAGCTAAATTTCAGCAAAGGTTACAAAAAGAGTATGGAATTTACTGAACTGTAAAAAACAATAAAAAATGTTGGCAATTTAAGGTGGAATATTGAAGTCAAAGTTGGTAGTGCAGAAATCCAGCAAGTGATAATAGTTTGGTGCTTGAATGTACATTAACAAATCTGAAAAGCCAGAATGAAAATGTCAAAATCTAGAGAAAAGCTGAAGTGAACCAGAAAACTTAAAAAATTTTTCATACATATGTGCCATTTCCCGCTTTAGCAAGGTAGTACTCAAGAACAGACGACTGAGCCTCAGAGGGAAAACTCCTCACTAGGTCCCCCTTCTCTATTCCTTCTTTTGGAAAAATAATACTGGAGGGGAGGATTTCTAGCCCCCCGCTCCCACCCCTTTTAGTCGCCTTCTATGACATGCAAGGAATACCAAGTGAGCATATGGACTATGGTCAAGAGAATTGCCTCATTTGCAGTGCTGCATTATGGGGTACGTAAGGTTTCAAGACACCTAAGTGCCCCTCTACTGTAGGCCCAGATTTTTTTATATTTTTTTTTTTACACATAAGATACCAACAAAGTCTCCTTTTCAATGATAAAATGTTCAATATTAAATTGCTAAGAACACAGCAATAAAGAATTTATGTAAATGGAACTTTTTGCTGGATCAAAATTTGGAAATAACAATTTTCTGCAGTGGTTAGCAACTTGGCTTATGTTTTTCTTCCAAGTCCGAGACCAACAAAACTGACACATAGATAATGAAAGCTGAATGATATAAAACTACTGTTCATCTTGCATCTTCAATTAAGCAGTATTGTAAGCCTACATACAGTTGTCATCAATGAGGATACTCATGACATGAAGTTTCTATTTAAAGAAATCCAGAATTAAATACATACCAAAGAAGTTGGAAAGCTACAAGATATCCGTAAATGCTTCCATATAATTTACGATACTGATTTTGACAAATCAACTCCTAAATATATTGTGTATCACATTGCTTTCTAATAAAAGATGCCAGCAGATTTTCTACACCTTAACAAATCTCCCTCTGACATCACACATTTTGATTATAGGGGAACTTGGTAGAAGGTTTGAGCAATATTTTGACAAAAATTCTACCACGACATTTTGTTATTAAAGTCTAGGCTTTGGGACACAAAGCTGTACGTGCACAAATTCTAACTAATATTTCTGAAGTGCCCGCAGTCCATATCTTATTCCTGATAATTGGGCAACTTACACTTTTCTTTGCAAAAGTCCTACTATACAAAGTGCGCTCTGTGGGATATTTTCACATTTTCTTAAAAAAAAAAAAAATCCATAAGTTTGTTATTATGGTTAAATTTACAAGTCAAATAGGAAGGATATTCACTACATCTGTTATGAAACCTTCAACTTATGCTGCTTCCTAACCAGGCATATTAGGTATCCCATGAGCACTGAGGCATGTGTTGTAGGATGTGTGGCATTTTGGAAGTGTTTTTATCAAATATGATTACCAAGAGTTTTCATCTGTGAAATCTGTTATCTTGTAACAGTGACACAGCTTCAAAGACCATTTCGTAACATGAGGGTACACATCTCATAAAAGCTTCCTTGACAACCCTGCACATAAATGAACAATATATGGAAAAAAATTGAGGTTATATTTTCTTGAAACAATGCATGGGATACTATTACAATCATTAATGGTTTTAGCGATACATCATTGCTGTAGTGAACAGGAAAAAAAAATTATTGAGCTCAGCTGCAATGAGCAAAAAAATACTTTCTGGATATTCACCCCAGTTGCAGACAAAGTGCTAGATTCCTTATAAGTTCTTGGATAAACATACAGAACAACTTACAACCCTTAATGCAAGAAAAATTGCCTTGACCAATCTGTCTGTCTGTCATCACTGACTCTGTTCCCATCTCTAAGGGATGGACCTGTTGTTTGCTTTGAAGAAATACTTGGAGAAACAGAAGGATTTGTATTGGCATTTATGGATCTGGAAAAAGTATATAATAGGGTTGATAGAGATGCTCTGTGGAAGGTGCTACAAATATATGGGGTGGGAGGAAAGCTATTAGAATAAGTGAGGAGTTTTCATCAAGGTAGTAAGGCATGTGTGTAAGCAGGCGAGCAGTTCAAGGGGAAGGTGGGTCTGTGGTATGGGCGTGTGATGTGACCATGGCTGTTTATTTGTTTGTGGATGGGATGGTGAGGGAGAAGAATACAAGGGTCTTGAAGAGAGAAGCAAGTATAAGACGTGCTGAGGGTGGGAGGTATGGGAGGAGAGTCACTTATCTTATGATAATACGGCACTGGTGGCAGATTTGAGTTACAGAGAGCATGTTGTGTAAGTTTGGTTGAGTTTGTGATACGAGAAAGGTGAAAGTAAATATTATTAAGAGCAAGGTTATTACTCATGGTTTATCAGTGAAATGAGATTGGTTATTTGGAATGTGTTTGAATGGAAAGAACTTGGATGAAGGGGGCGTGGATATGGCAGTGAAACCATATATGAAGTTTCATGGCCAAAGATTGATTTCCTCAAGTTATGAGTAAGGTTATATTCTTAATCAAATATTTATATAAGTGTCTTAACTCCAGCAAAATTATAACAAGTTGTGTTTTTTTGCCATTTGGTTTCTCAGATGCTAGAAAACACTATAAAGTTTCGTGGGTATCTGATTTACAGTTTTCATGCTGTGACAAGGTTTGTTAAAGTGTGACTCCTATCAAAGACAGACAGAGTACCAGAAAGATGGATGATGATGATAGACATAGTAATCCCTATGCATCTGTTTAGCTATGCATATGACACAAATATAAAGTTTGGCTCCAAGTATAAGGCATGAATGATATAAAGGGAAAGTTTGATCTATCATTTAAGAAAAGAATATACATCTCTATCTAAGAGAATAATTCTCACCTAGGTATATTATTTGGTTCGTTGACTGCTAACCACTTTACCATCATCACAAACTGTTGCTGAGCATGGTGGTACATGAAACCATGCTGCAATAAAAGAAATTTACGAGATCAAAGGGAACTTAAAATTAAATGTTATTACATACACAAATTCAAAAGACTCATTCCTTTATCACTGATATTTTTACAACCAACAGTGAAAAATATTCCACAGAATAAGATTAAATAGTTGAAATTACATTCTTAGTTCCCCTACTTTTCTGAAGGGAAGTAACTAACAATACAGCTTCCATTCCTTTGCTATGATAAGGCAATATTGTTAGTTTACAGCCCTCTGAGGAACTGCAGTGATTCAGATCAGATGTACACTGATTACAATGGAGGAACAATCAGGACGGGCATATCCAAGGGGAAGTGATGGGGCATTCAGTCCCCATCCCCTAAGCTAAGACAGTATATAATAAACTTAATATTCAGTATTACTATCAATGATAATTATTATCATTGTCATTATTCTAACCCTTTTAATCCTTCAAAAAGAAGAATAAATGTATACCTATATATACTTGTATGTTTCAGTGATTTACACTGGTGGCTAAAGAAACAAACTTTTCAGTTTCAAAACCTTCCCAAAACAATTACAAAATTTTCTCATATATACAACACTATATTAATGTTTCAGCAAATGAAACTTTCTTGATTATTGCTGTCAGCTATTTTATGTTATATAAATATAGTTTCACTCAAAACTGGTTGCAGGTCTCATAATAAACTCACACCTGTAAAACAATTTTATGAGATTTTAACTAATATTAGTAGATAAATTTAACACCTAGATATCTCTGATACAATGTGTTCTTACATACCATTATTGTTTTAAGCTTTCCATCCTCGTATTTGTAAGTTCATAATTTGCTCCCACTCTTGAAAGTTCACAGTTCACCCCCCTTGACCTAATCTTGGATACAAACCAGAATCAGGATAGTGAAGGAAGTGGTGAGACATCTCTCAGAGATAATAAATTACTGATAATGGGATATTTCAATAACAGAGCAACAGATGGGGAAAACTTAAATTCTCATGGAAACAAGTCCCTAGAATGTATACAGAGTTTCCTGTATCAGCACATTACAGAGCATATGAGAACCAGGAGACTGATACTGTTAAAAGAAAACGGAAAAAGTGATCAAGTGACATTTGATTTTGACTGTGTGACTGAAAGGGATACAAAAGGGGGGATCAGCAGGGGAAAGGACCCAGCTTTTGAAGTTTTTCTCTCGAGTCTGCTGCCAGAGTTGTGTCATCTACAAATAGCAACTGACTTGACCTCCTATGCCTCCTCCAGTATGCTACAGATCTGCCCCTTACTCGAAGACCCTTGCCTTTACTTTTCTTCTTTCACCAAACAATCCATAAACAAATTAAACCATGGTTACGTCACACATCCTCAACGCAGACCCACCTTGACCAAAGACCTGACATTCCTCCCTTCTTACTCACACATACTCCTTACTCTCTAGGCAAAAACTCCTAACTGCAATTAGTAACTTCCTTTTTACCCTTAATAGCACCTTCCACAAAGATTCTGTCAACCCTATTGTGTGCTTTCTCCAGATCCAGTAATGCAACATACAGTTCTCTCTTTTTCTCCAAGTACTTCCTAAACAAATTCTTCATAGCAAACACCTGGTCCACATATCTTCTACCTCTACTGAAGCCCCACTGCTCCTTCCCAGCTTGAAGGTCTATGCATGCCACCATCCTCACAATCATCACTCTCCTACACACCTTACCAGTTATACTTTAGACTTGTATCTCTGTAATTTGTGCATTCATTTTTGTCCCCCTTGTCTTTATGTAAGGGCACTATACTAGTGTTGTTCCATAAAGTGCCATATCATAACTATACTAATAATTAAAGTCATGGATGTAATAGTAAAACATCACTCAGCTTTGCCCATCTACAGGCAAAGTAAACAGACAGAACCACAGCACAGCAGTTACTGAATAGTGGTATTTTCAGAAAATTTGTGTGCTGCTTCATCAAAATTAATATCTTACTCTTATTCTCAACTGAATGGTATAACAATTATATGTACTGTTATTAAATAATTTGATGAGTGTAAGCATAACACTTTCACTGTACAGTTAATTTTTAGGCTGGTTCCCACAGTATCCACCAAAAAATAAAGGTATCTAAATGGCATTTTTTCAACATTGAGGAAAGCTCTATTTAAGATATCTACCATTAATATTCCTAAACCATGAAACAGTGGTACTGTCTCTCTAATTCAACCCCATATATGAAAAAAACAGAATGAAAATCCTCTTTTCCTTACAGAATGTCTAACCATACTTTATGAAAGAAAACACCAAAAAAGTAGAATAGCTTTCTCTATGTTCTTGTGGGAAGATGCTGAGTGGAAATGAGAAGGCCTACACTGACAGATGTTTGCTCTTAATCAATGTAAGTATTTGATAATTATGTTTTTCCAGGTGTGATTGCATTCTATATATCCAGTTATACACCTAACTAGATACAACAGATTATAACTCCTTTTCAAACTGTGATTTCCCACTACACATACATATTATTTTTTATATCTTTTACATCCATTGCATGTTTTTACATAATTTTTTTTTACATTCTTACATGTTATTCATGCATAAAGAACTGCTTACCTGAACATATAAAAAATAAATAATTTACACCAAAAAATATCAACACACCCCAGAAACTATCTCATTCATTCTAAAACTAACCATAATAGAGTGCAAACATTTGAATTCCTACCAAGATAACATCCTGTCTGTTATTGAGATGTGTGATATTTTTTGCATCTGTGGTGGTTTGCTGCTAGTGACATCTGTGGATAATTATTGGTGCAAGCAAACATTAGCTGGGATCTACTGTTATGTAGCCGGGTACTAAGAATGTCAATATACATGAGTAATTTTCCATCAAAAGTTAAAGTCTGTGTAAACTGGAGACTCTGTTGGCTGGCCACAGATGGTAACTCTAACAAAGGATGAGTCACTAGAGTTGCTTAGAGGCCTTAGTAAGCTATAATGACCATGTTGGGCAGTAATGCTCCTTTTCTAGGGTTTTCTTGAACTGTGAATGGTTGTCTTAATTCTTAATAGAAAAAAATATTTTCATATTTTCATGAACTTTTTCATACATCAAGAAAAAAAGGTGACTGCTATTTCTTTGCATGTGGTGGAAT